>CM074934.1:15504261-15514510 GCA_037576815.1 Pangasius larnaudii
TCTGTAAAGCTGCTTTGTGACAATGTCCATTGTTAAAAGCGCTATACAAATAAAACTGAATTGAATTGAATTGAACAAGTTTCAGACATTTCCTCCAATTGGATTTCTGAGAAATGTAAATAATTCGACACCTACCAGCTTAACCGTTTTGGTTTTTCCCAGGTGTGTCACCTGCTGGAATTCAAAATCATAGTGCTCGTTCAGCGCTAAGAAATCGATCTGCTCTCCGTCCCTAAAGAACACAAAAAGACGTGAACTCAGTAATCACCGCCTGCCTGCACGTTTTCCTTTGTTGGTGGAAAAAGTACAAACTCTCTGTCCTTTCGTTTCATAAAATTTCTATCCTTTCTATTCTTAAAGTGATCGTATGAAGCAGTTTCAGGTAACGCAACATGCAAACGTTCTCATGTTTCCACATCTTTTTTTTTTATTTATTTATTTTTTTTATTTTGACAGTTCAGTCAGTAAAGCTTGTTTTCTGCCGTAGCTGGTCTCAGAGGTGTTTCAATTTTAGATATTTCTAAATTTAAGACTTTCAGATTTATATGAGTTTTACGTGATAGACACAATGGTGTTAAAAAAAGTCACAGGAGTGACACATCTTTAAAATGTGTTACTCGGCTTTTAATGAAATGTAAACAGGCCTGTGGTTTTGAGACAAATTAGTTTTAAATAGTTTACTCATAAACACAGTCTTGTTCATTTGTTTTCTTACAGCTACACAGTGTTTCTTTTTCTTACCTGACGTGGCCGACTCGCACCTTCCTTCCTGTCAGGTGTGTGTGCAGGATAACTGCGAAAACCTGGAGGTCCTCTGGTGACTGAGAGAGGACCTGAAGAACAAAAAAAGAACGGTTCACCACAGAACATCCTCAACTTCCATTTTCTCATGATTTTCAAAAAGTAAGGCATGAGATTGTGGTACTGTATTGTTTCATTTGGCCTTATATCACTGTTTATAGCTGCTGTAAGTGATAACAGGAACTAATTTGTTTCACGGAAGTTCCACAACATTAAATGCAACTATAAATGGATAAAAAAAAGTATGACCCTGTTTTTTTTTTTTCATTAAAAAAAGTAATCGAAGGCAAACAGCGCACGCCTGAATTGTTGTATTCCTCACTTACTTACCTAATACAAAAAACACTAAAACAAAAATATTGTTCACTCTTCCTACTTTGCATGACGTCATTCAAACCATTTTCCGAGCTGCATACGATTATTTAGCTTGCACACGCAAATTAAGGCTTGTTATTAGTGATCTGAGTAAATCACTCTGTGGCTGAGAAATTAAGAAAAGATGAAGCAGATTTTGTACCTGGGGAAAGTAGCTGGTGTCACACAGGCCGTATGTGAGGAAGGCTGTAGCATTAGGTGGGATTGCATACTGTAACCCGATTGTCACCTGGAGTCCCGTCTGCAGTACAGCAGCATCGAACTGCCGCAGCTGAGCCGTGTAGTAAAAACGCAAGCCTGAGTTATCAACAAGACCTACACACACGCACACACACACACACACACACACACACACACAGCAAATCACACAGAGATCTGAAAGGATCTGAGTACACACAAGAGCAAAAGTTTATATCACCATAAGATACAAAAACAACCTCGTCACAGTAACAGAAATTTTCTAACAATGTAATGCAAAATTGTTGCACGTGTTATTCTTCTGAAATAATAATGACACTTCTTTTTCTATTCTGGTACCGATACTGACACCGTGATATCAGCCGATATCGATACCCATGCACTATTGTTTTCTTTAAAACCTTTTTTTTTACTGAAGCACTTTACAGTTAAACTCTTTCGCACAAAAATCACCTACGTTATAAATATAATAAATATAATAAAGTATAAAGAGTTAAATAGAAGAAAATCTTTCCTAACAAAAGAAAAAGTCTCTTTATACAGTGCGTAAACTTTCCATTTCCAAAAATACATTTCTTTTCCAAATCCAATCTTTGCCATTTGCTACAGGATCCAATATCTGTTATATTTTCTCCGATATCCGATCCACCGTTTTTTGCTGGTATCAGTCAGATACTGACACTGGGTAGCAAATCAGTGCCATCTCTAATGTTAAGATATTCATAGTTAATAGTATTATTAGTTAATTAATAGTAGAGTCTTTTTTTTTATTTTTATTTTGTCACTTTAACAGCTTTTGGATCCTTTCAGCTGTAATATCGGCTGTTCCATTCTTCCTGAACTATTGATTTTAACTCAGACGTCATAAACCACTTTCTTCATATCAATTCTGGAGACCAAGAAGGCAAAATTTTCCTTTCAAAATATTCTTCTGTTGAGTTTGCCTTGTTTTCGTTATAGGAAGTTTCACTGTCATTCAGGGAAATTCAGCATTCTAGGTAAAATAGAGGTTCCTTTGTTTATTTTTTCGCCCAGAAATGATGGGGGATACAAACTTTTGCACTCCACTAGGCTAGTCATGTAGTATGCACTTAAATTCTTGCTTGGGTAGAGAGGGCTTTATTATAGTTAAAATATTGTACACTGTTAGTTTGGCAAAACATATTGAATTCACACAATTTGCTTAGTAATTCAAATCAGCAATTGATACCTGTCTCAGTTAAAATCTTCCCTGTAAATATCTGCATGAATCTACGTCCAGCTCCTCAGTGATGTCACACAAACTTGCTTGATTTAGTTTAAGACACAGATCTGTTAGTTATGCGTGTGTCTGAAACATAAAGTCATTTTAAGGGTGTATTCTATAGAGAAGATTCCAGAGTGAAAAGCAATCTCAGCATTGAAATAAGATGAAACGCATGGTCTACACATGGTCTTGCATTTCATTAGTGACATGCAGAAAACATGCCAAACTGAAAAGCAAAGGCTTCACTGCATTGCTCTCGCATCACTGGATTTCCTTAACGAAAAACAATCAGCAGGAGATTAATTTTTTTTTTAAAAAATAAAATGCTGAGCTTGTGTCAGAAGTGAAGGTAATTCTCTGTTGCATTTCAGTTCACTGTCATCAGTGTGTTGCAGTCATGCTGCACTGAAATGCAATCACCATCCAATCCTAGCCCTAAGCTGCACTTTCGGGTGTGGCTGTAAACCGAGAATGTGGAGTAAGGCCTCAAAGTATCATTTTCCACCCTTTACAGTTTTTACTTTTGCTTCACTGTTGTTGTTTTTTTCTTCATTGCTACTGCACTCAACCCTTAATCAGACGGTTTTTCAGGATTATTACTAAAACATGATAAAAGTGTTAAAATGACTAAAAAAAAAAAAAAAACTCATAGCTCACAGCAGGACCCAGGAGCTCCTACACATACCCCTGGAGATACCTTACAAGACATCTGACACATGCCAGGCACTGTGTTTAGCATCAAAACAGCAATAATGCGCATCAGTGTGTTAGCCGGCTAGGTCTATCTATCTGGGTATATTTGTACCTGTAGTCTTGTACTGGTTGTTATAGTGCACTTCAAGCCTGTAGAGGGTCTCGTTCCCATCTCCACCAACAGGAAGTCCAGCCACTTCAGGAAATTCAAAAGCCTGAAGATGTTAAAAAAAAAATTATGAGTTAAATAGAGCTCCATTGGTCTCTAGTGCCGAGCAGAGGATCTGCCCCTGTCTCAGAGAATCAGAAACATGCTCAGAATGGATGATTCTAGGTGCCATTTAGCCCTTATACCAGGAAAAAAAATGTTTTTAATCATTTTTCAAAATGTATTCTAAAAAAACATGAATTTAATGATGCATTTGTTGTTGAACAAGTAACAGGCTTGAGGTTTTAGCATAGAGTTAGCAAATACACAAAAATAAGTGATGATTGATGAATAATTGATGATTATTGACACGCTTTCCACGACTCCTTAAAAGGTCTGAAAACAGAAGTTTGAAATTTAAGGTAATAAAATGTCTTAAATATGTTGCTTTTAACTATTAGTATTAAATTCTTTTTTTGGATATGCAGTGACATTTTCTACATTTCTATTTTCCCCACTTGTTGGAAGCAAAGATGAGAAGAAAATGAGGAAGTGCAAATTCAAGAAGAAAAAAAAAAAATACTGGAACTAGTTGGTACCAAAATGCAATTATTTTGAGATTAGATGGAAAATGTGTCACGACATTCCAGTTAGGCACAATGGGGATTAAAGCACTCGATTCTTACATGAACTCTGAGAAGCACAAGCTTTATGCTGGCAGTCAAGTTAGATCAATTTAAGGAGCATGTTAAGCAGTGTGCTAAAGGCATTTGTCATGATTTTCATGCACATTGTGAATAAAAGAAACACGTGAGGTTGTCTGGAAAGACTCTAGAACTGAATTCTTGAAAACAAAAAAAAAATACATGTTTTTTTGGTATGTTTTTTTTTTTTTGCTTTGTTTTGTTTTCACTTTATTTTCTAACCTTGTGCATCACCCTGGTAAAAGAGCCATTTTAACAAATGGAGCACGAATACAGTCAGTTTGTCTGAAGATGTCTAAAAACCTCGCTATCTAAGTGTGATTTACTCACGATATATTCCGATTTTTGAGAGTTGGAAAGTAGTGAAACAGAATCAGTTTAATTTGTAATCAGATTCTGGCTGTCCAAATGTCCACGATGTACAGTACATGCTCCATCACATCGTCATCAAAACAGAGAAGAGCACTTACACACTCTGTACAAACAACAGCAGATAAACTTTTAAAATATTTAAAATATCACAATAATAAAAGACATTTAGCTGACAGAGCCGAAGTGAGTGGATGAGTCAGAGATTATTTCCGCACTGATGTTAGCGTGAACAGAGATCAGTGGAGTGAAGAGACTGACGTTTACCTCAGGCGATGATGAGACAAAGACTGATGTGGATGATGCTGATAATCAACGTGATAATCCGCAGGTCCTATTGTAATCTTATGATCCTTTAGACTTGGTCAGTAATGTTGTTTTTCCATAATAAGTGTAGAGGTAGGCGGGGTGTCTTTCAGTGAAACTCATGCATAGTGTCCACATTTATCGACAGTCAATTTAGGGCTATTTTTTATATTTTAGGAAAATATAAGATGTAAATCACCTCCAAATCACTAGAGCATTATTATAAATTAACGTCATCTTCTTTATCTCGCTATCATTATTAAATTCCTACATAAAATAACAAAAGAAATAACAAAAGAATTCAAGTAGGAGATGTTTTTTGTGCCAGGCTCCACTGATCATTTTTAAAAACTAGATTTTTTTGAACTAGTGTTTTTTTTGTTTTTTTTTACCTTTTTCTGTCTCAAGCAAAAATCCTAAACTTTTTTATGTTCAGAAATGATATTTTCTTCTTTGTGAAATGATATTTTTGTCTTCAACATTACGTATTTTGACCTGAATGTTAAACATTTTGGACATACAAAGATTTATTAATTTTTTTTTTTCAGGCAGACAAAGCTTTAAATGAAATTTTCTCCCTCTTTACCTTTGGTGGACTTTAAAATGCTAGAACTTTACTTCTTGATATATGTCGATATAGAAGAACTACAGGGCGTCCCAAAAGTCTCCATACACAGCGGTTTATGTTTGCCAGCCCCACATCGGTTGTGCCTTCATCAGTGGATGTTCGTGGACGTCCACGTCTCGGTTGGTCTGCAACACTTCCAATCTTTTTGAATTTGTTAATAAGTTTGATGACAGTGTCGTGTGTGTGTGTGTGTGTGTGTGATCGCCATGTTTCCTGTTAAAGTCCATCGCAACCTTGCAACAGCTTCCCGATCCAGCCGTGAGAATGATTTCAATACGTTCTTCTTTTATCAAACGCATTCTTAAAGGCTACCTGAACAAAATGTATAATAGAAACTAAGTATGAAAAATTTTGGAAGACATTTTGCTAAAAATGTGTGGAGGCTTTTGGGACTCCCTGTATTTAAGGTAGAAAATCTCAAAAACTTGACCACGTGAAGGGTTTTCGCAGGCCACCACACCTGGTTTCAACATGTTATTCATTTTCATTTAGCTACATCTTAATAGGCATCGAATTTAAAATCTCTGCAGCAGCTCTGTTTGAAGTGTTTAAATGATCGCATTTCATATCATAATCATTTATTGGTTATGGGTCAAGCAAAAAAAAAAATTCACGTTAAATGGTATTTATCTGGAATAGGTAGGTAAGTTATTGTGATGGACACTTTTCCTGTGTTTAAAATCTTTTTACGTTTACTTTACATACACGTTTGTAAATGTAATACCAGTAGGACACAAGTGACACCTCAATCAGGGAATAACTGGAATGACCTATGAACCAGAACCCCGACCCTGAAAGTAAGGCATCACTCACTCCTCCTCCAACACCCCAAACAGCGACGACCGTGTAGCAGTCTGTTGGTTTCTCTCCGCTGTAACAGGGTTCCTCAGAGGGCTTGGTCACTGATGGTGGACATCGGTACAGCAACATGTGATGTATGATGTCCTGGTTTTGGATCACTGGTTCTATCTGTTGGCAGAAACATAGTGAGAATCTCTGTGATACCTTTAGCTTTATGTAATATAAAACTCCATTGGTGCTACTTTTTTTGAATAAATCAGACCTGCAAGCTCGGTCTAATTACCATGAAGCTACGGCATACGAATAAACACTGCTACTTACACGGTAGATGTGGTGCTTCCTGTCAAATGCTGGAAGGCTCATAATCTTGCAGTGGTAGTAAGTGACTAGGGCAGGTATTATAAACTGCAAAGAAATAAAAAAAAAAAGAAAAGAATCTATTTAATAAACAGATTTAATGAGAACAGGTTTAATAATAAACTGACCAAGTGTGAATCTTACAATCTGAGGGAAGTCCTCACTGCAGAACCAAAAGTCCAGGGGGTGAAGCTGGACATGATCCAAATCCTCCTATAAACCTCCTTTAGCCCCTTAACCACAGCCCTAATCCAATCCACCATCAGTTTTATTAATTAATTTTTTTTTTTTCCCATCTTTGCTTCTTGTCTTTGTTTAATGTAATTCATACGTATGTCTGATGGGTAGCGGGATGAGTCATGTTGGGGTTCTGACTGTATATATTGTACTGTTTTGGCATATTATAAAATTTTGAATAAACAGACCTTGTTCAAAAAAATTAAATTTGAAAATTGAATTGATGTCTAACATTTTTTGTCAGTGGTAGAAATGGTCATAGTGGATTGTTTTCACAACATTTTCTTCACAGCTTATCCATCTACAACATGAATAATGAGACATAAGAATAACTCAGGCGTACGTTGGTCATGGTCAGGTCAAAGTATTTGCTGTCAGCGATGCTGGTTCGGGGCATGTAGCTCAGCAGGTTCACTTCCTTCGTGCCTCGCAGGGTTCTGTGATAGCCAATGTCATCGGTGTTACCGTAAGCGTAGATCAGCTTCACCGGCATTTCCTGAGGAGAAAATAGAAGAAAGACAAGTCATTTTTCTTTTTCCCAGCTGCAGAAAACCATACTGTAATATTTTGAACACTTAAAACTGTTCTTTTCATGCTAGTTTTCTGCCGTAGCTGGAAGGAGGATTAGCTTTAGATGTTTTCCAACAAAATCACTGACTCAACCTTTTAAGACAAAGTGGCTTCTGAGTGCTGAAGAACATAAACATAGGCTAAATATAAAATATTTATCTGAAAATGAACTCAAACAACCAATGAAAAATGCTCATAAAGTACAGGGAGGAGAAAGAAGGCTAAAGTGTTGTAGAATAGAGACATACTCGGCTACTCTAGACCCCTGAAGACCTGGCAACTTGTGTAAATCATGAGAAAGATGGAACCTGCAGGATATTATGTGTCCTTTCTTCCAGCAGAAACTCAGCCATTAATGCAAAAGTGACAGAAAGGTGATGTGGAATATTTGTGCTGAATTTCCTGTCGTTTACTCACAGTGATGGAAAAGTCATTTTCATCACAGGCCTTGATGGATCGCTGGAACTTCATCACGGTTTGTCCATTCGCCTCGGTCAGAGAGAGGACTTTATAGTCCTGCTTCTGGTCCAGAGCTGGCATGAAGTTCCCGGCCGCGTTTCTTTCCTTAATGAAACACACATTTTTCAACAAACAGAGCTTGAATTTTCCAGTAAAATCCACTGTAAAATTTAAAACAAGTCACAGTTTAAAAAATTGAGTCAAACACATGAAACTGTTTGATGTGCTCAAAGAGCAAAAGTATTCACCCCCTTGTAATGTTCCGCTTTTGTGATACTTACGCAATCTTGACTAAATGAATATCTCCTTAGAGAAAACTTGTCAACACTTGTCAACAATTACACCCATTTTTAAACTGTTTATGTGGCACGTCCAACATACAAGACCCTGTGAATGACCCTTATTACTATCGAATCGATCAAGTGTTTTAATATAAACCTGTGATTAGCCTTACAGCCGGAACTACTGTCAAGGCTGCTGTTGTAAAAAGTAATCAAAACGTCTGACCAATCAGAGCAGAGACATTGACAGAGAC
Organism: Pangasius larnaudii; assembly: GCA_037576815.1. Lineage (NCBI taxonomy): Eukaryota > Metazoa > Chordata > Actinopteri > Siluriformes > Pangasiidae > Pangasius > Pangasius larnaudii. The sequence goes on from CM074934.1 coordinate 15,512,689, forward strand.
AGTGACATTTTTGCATCAGATAGCTTCAAACATATGATCGAAATTTCTATACTGGATAAGAAAGATGCAAACACAGTGTCTGAAACCAAAAAGGAGGGGAAAAACAGCAAAAAGGCATGAACTCTTGGTGTTAAAGATTATGTACACAATTTGTATTGTTACAGATAACTGTTAGGATTCCGGCTAATTTGTAGTCATTTGTAGTCGTTATCATGTCAGCTTAGATTTGGATGATTGTGGGTTGTAGCTGTTGTTGGTTAGATTTCATTCTTTGGTTCATTGGCTAGAAAAAGTCAAAGTCAAAGTCAGCTTTACTTTCAATTCTACCACATGTTCAGCACATACAGAGAATTGAAATTACATTAATCTCAGACCCAAGGTGCTTACAGATAACAGCACACACACACACACACACACACACACACACACACACACACACAAAAGAAAATGCAAATGGAACAACTAAATAAAGTATAAATGTAGATCTGATAAAGTAGAGGTTTTAATTTAACATTAGAATGTTATTTTACATTATTTTTTACTATAATACTATATATGCTTGAAGTATGATAGTAATGAAATAGATAATGGTTTATGATAAATAACAGCAATGGTCTCAAGTGATTTGGAGGTGATTTACATCTTGTATTTTCCTAAAAACAACCTTAACACTTACACTTAACACTATGCATGAAAGGGTTACCTTCAGTAAAGAATTAAGTAAAGAAACTGTATGTACTTTAACTAGAGGATCTTTTGAATGACTGGATTTTATTTCTTTCTTTGTTTACAGTAAACAAACCTGAATTAAAAAAAGGTTTACCGTAAAATATATCCCACCAGGGCCGACTCCTCCGATGACGATATCCGATCCAGCCATTCCTCCATTGGGACTGAACCCAAAGCCGACCCAGCCCGTGGTGTTCACCGTCACCTCGAACGTGATGGTGTCCTTTACCATGTCAAAACCCCACCTGAGAAGGACATTAGCATTTGAGTCCAGATACTCAGAGAAAGGCAGTGTTGGATCCACATCAGCTCCTGATGTTTGGCCCAAGAACCAGACCAGAGGCATGAGGAGAGCTGGAACAGACGTCATGGCACCCGAAAGTCAATAATGATCTCTTTATCTCTAGCAAACAGATCTGAACTCTGAAATGTTACTGAAGTCCTTTTGTAATCTGCTCCATTACACTCAAACCTCGGTCACTTCTCCTCCCTCTCCTCCCTCTCTCTCTCCTGCTCTCTCTCTCTCCATTTCTCCCACTCTCTCTCTCTCTCTCTTGTTTTCCATTATGTCCTAGATCATCATGTTTCCAGTTCAACAGGTCTTTAGTGAAGTGCTGGGAATCACTAAACATAATGTGAGTAATATGAGAGGAACGTGTTCTTGATGAAAGAGTGGCTTGTTTTCTGAATTGCACCAGTATGTGTGAATACATAAAATACACCTCTCACCGGTAATGACACAGTGAGAGACAGTCAACCATCAGTTCTGTTCACTACTAGGCAAAGATTGTACTGTTTATACGGGTCACCTTAGAGCAGCTGAGACATTTGAAATGCCTAACCTTGTTCAATAAAGACACATAAACCCACTTCTCATGCTGGGGTGAAGCTGCTATCAGGTGTGTGTGTGTGATCAGGTATAATTGTGACATGGAGGAAATGTAACATGCAGTCTTCTTCGTTCGGCTTTTCCCTTCAGGGGTCGCCACAGCGAAACATCACTCTCCACCTTTCCCTATTTTCTGCATCCTCAACACTTGCACCCACTAGCTTCATATCCTCATTTATTACCTCCATATACCTCCTCTTTGGC
>CM074934.1:15520549-15545568 GCA_037576815.1 Pangasius larnaudii
GTGTCATTACCGTAACTCTCAGTGCTTTATAAACCTGACCGTTGTATTTGTGTCATTAGCGTAACTCTCAGTGCTTTATAAACCTGACCGTTGTATTTGTGTCATTAGCGTAACTCTCAGTGCTTTATAAACCTGACCGTTGTATTTGTGTCATTACTGTGATTCTCAGTGCTTTATAAACCTGACAGCCATATACCTGACTGTAGTGTAATTACTGCAGTTGCAAAACTTGACAGTTGTATGTGTGTCATTGCTGTACCTCAGTACATTTCCCTGTTTTTCTCAGAGCATAGGCGGAGGATGGATCGAAGCGCAGAACAGCAGGGGGGAGGTCGGCCTGGTGCCTGAGGACTATGTGGAGGTAAAGTGGACTGAAAACACACCCTGGGGAATTCACACACAGCCACAAAGCTTGGCATTATACATACACTCACACACACACACGCTCATGAATATTCACTGTGTGTGTGTGTGTGTGTGTGTGTGTGTGTGTGTGTGTGTGTGTGTGTGTGTGAAGTTTCCTGTGGAGGAAGGAAACTGCTACAGTGAGGAATTAGTAACAGGAAACGCTTTCTCTCTTCACATGTTCACACATGACATATTTACTGATCTGCGTGACCTCTGGTGCCAGTTACTGTTGTGCCTAACGATGTGAGTTTACTGTGTATACAGGAGTGTGTAGGAGAGTGTTGGAGAGTATATGCACACGGGTGTGTGTCTCTATTGTCCTGTAACACATTAATTATAATGTTAATTATGTCTGAAAAATAGCTGTAAAATTACTTCAAAAACCACATTCAAATTTTAGAAAATTAAAAGTTTAAATATTCAAATGCATTCTTTTCCGCCGTAGTCGCTCCAGCAGAGTGACATCACCACTCTTTATGGCGTCGCTGCTTTTCTGTACATTGAACAAAACAGATGTGTGTTTTCCTGTGAAACATAAGAACATAAGTTTGTTAGGGTTGATCACTGAACGTCCTATCCCGAAAACCATGGGCATTAATATGGAGTTGGTCCCCCCCTTTACTTCTATAACACCCTCCAGTCTTTTGAGAAGGCTTTCTGCTAGATTTTGGAGCGTGGCTGTGGGGATTAATGATCATTCAGCCGCAAGAGCATTAGTGAGGTCAGGCCCTGATGTTGGGCGAGGACGTCAGGAGAGCAGTAGGTGTTTAAATTCATACAAAAGGTGTTCAGTGGGGTTGAGGTCAAGGCTCTTTGCAGGACACTTGAGTTCTTCCACTCCAACCTTAACACACCACATCATGGAGCTGGCGTTGTGCACAGGGGCATCGTCATGCTGGAACAGGTTTGGGCCTCTTATTTCCAGTTAAAGTGAAGATCTTAATGCTACAGCATACAAAGACATCTATACAATCGTGTACTTCGAACTTTGTGGCAACAGTTTGGGGAAGAAACTCATATGGGTGTGATGGTCAGATGTGCGCATACTTTTAGCCATATCGTGTATAAATTTATAGGGATTTAGAAGTATGAAAATTGTAGCAGATTTGTAGAAAATTGTAGGCGATTGTGATCGCCTCTGTTAGGGGAAAAGAACAGAGTGATTTAGAAACACACTTTAGTCATTGGATGATGTCAGTCTGTAATTTTGTACTGTTATTAAATACTACGTTGCTTTCTTGAGCAATGAAAATAATGAGAATTTGTGTCTTAGCTTTAATCACACACTAATTTTGATCTGTTTTATTTACAGTAATGTAGATGCCTACACAAACAGAGTAAATGTTATCACCTCAAACTTATCACATCCTTATGTGTTTTGTATCCAAAACACATCACATCCTTATGTGTTTTGTTCCTCTAATATCACAGCAGTTTACAAATTACAGTTTACAATGACAAATTTTTGTTCAAAAATACAGCTTTTCAAATCGCAAACTCCTCTGTCCTGAAGCCTCTCCCGTGTTGGAAAACTGAAAGTTACAACTTTACCTCTGACTGTTACAAAGCGCCGACACTAGTGACTCCTTCCCTAATGTTAAATAAGCATCCCCTTAAAGAAAAGTTCACTACATCAATGATTGCTGTCATTTTTATCCACATAACAAGTCAGAGCTACTGTTATAGAAAATTACATCTTCTGACCAATCGGAATTGAGCAGCACTGTGATATAAATGACATTCATCCAGGGCAAAAGAGCTGTTGGAAATGAACTTGTATCCCCTTCAGGACACACTGTTCAGTATCTAGATTTCACAAAGCTGACACACACTTTGCTAAGGCAAATTTAGTTTTATTTAATTTTATTTAGTCTTTTTATGCCTTAAAATACACTCACAACACTTTATTAGGAACACTATACTAATACTGGGTAGGGCCTCACTTTGCTCTCAGAACAGCCTCAGTTCTTTGTGGCATGGATTCCACAAGATGTTGGAAACATTCCTCAAAAGATTCTGGTCCATGTTGACATGACTGCGTCACACAATTCCTGCAGAGATTTCAGGTGCACTTTCATGCTGCGACTCTCCCGTTCTAGCACATCCCCAAGGTGCTCGATTGGATTCAGATCCGGTGACTGGGAAGGCCACTAAAGAACAGTGAACTCATTGTCATGTTCATGAAGCCATGACTTGAAGCCATGACTTGAAGCCATGACTTGAAGCCATGACTTGAAACCATGACTTGAAACCATGACGTTTGCTTTGTGGTATGTTACATTATCATGCTGGAGGTAGCCATTAGAAAATGGGTAAATTGTGGCCATGAAGGTATGCACATGGTCAGCAGCAATACTTAAGTAGTCTGTGGCATTGAATTGATGATTGATTGTTTGGTATTAACAGGCCAAAAGTGTGCCAAGAAGACATTCCCCACACCATTACACCACCCCCACCAGCCTGAACTGTTGACACAAGGCAGGGTCCATGGATTCATGCTGTTGGTACCACATTCTGACCCTACCATCTGTGTGCCTCAGCAGAAATCGAGGTTCATCAGACCAGGCTACGTTTTTCCAGTCTTCAACTGTCCAGTTTTTGTGAGCCTGTGCCCACTGCTGCCTCAGCTTTCTGTTCTTGGCTGTCAGATGTGGAACCCAACTTGGCCTTCTGCTGTCGTAGCCCATCCGCCTCAAGGTTCGGCATGTTGTGAATACTGAGATGCTTTTCTGCTCACCACAATTGTACAGAGTGGTTATCTGAGTTACTTTAGTCTTATTGTCAGCTCAAACCAGTCTGGCCATTGACCTCTTCGTTGACCTCTCTCATCAACAAGGCATTTCTGTCCACTTAACTGCCGCTCACTGGATGTTTTTTCTTTACTGCACCATTCTGAGTAAACTCTAGAGACTGTTATGCGTGAAAATCCCAGGAGATCAGCAGTTATAGAAATACTCAAACCAGCTTGTCTGGCATCAGCAACCATGCCACGGTCGAAATCACTGACATCACATTTTTTCCCCATTCTGATGATTGATGTGAACATTACCCGAAGCTGCTGGCCCGTATCTGCATGATTTTATGCATTGCACTGCTGCCACACGATTGGCTGATTTTAGATAATTTCATGAATTCTGGCAGTGAATGTATGTGAATGCTTTTCCTTGTGAAACAAATACCTAAATGTGGCATGGCGGAATTACTGTCCTATTACAGATCGATGATGGATAGTGGAAAGTATGTTAATGTCACATGCCTACATTCCTAACAGGTAGTACATCTAGCTCATCTGATCTCTGTCGGATATTGTTCAGCTTCTCTCTCATTGAGCTCTGAAGGGTAAATAAGATACCAGGTGTTGTAATGTGTACTGTGGGATTAACAGGTGATGAAAAGGAGACATGATACCATTTGGTATGTACAGCTTAAGCCTATCTGTGGGTTATGATCCTTTTGTATTACTTCCTATTTACAGCTCCGCCCTCTTGTTAGACAGACAACCTGCAAATAGATATGACTCATACTGTGTTCACTGGCATACTGTAAATTGCACAAGTTTACTTTATATTACACATAGTTTTTCTTGTTTAAAGCATTAATTTTGTCAAAGAATGCAAATCCACTAATATAGAGGGAACTGATATGTGATATATAAAATGCTTCCTGAGGGATCCCTAGTGGTGCAACAGAAAAAGGTTCGCCCTGTCCTCCAGAGATGCTCTCTGGGTGGGAGGGGCATAGTCTCTGCCTCTCTACTGTCAATCGCAGCAATCTGTGAGCTCATGTATGCAGAATAGGGCGGATAGTAAGTTATGCACGTTTCAGGAGTGGGGCAGTCGTGGCCTAATGGTCCGAGTGACGGACTTGTAACCCGAAGGTGAACCCGTAGGTCGTGGGTTCGATTGGGATTGTAGGTGGGGGGAGTGAATGACCAGCGCTCTCTTCCACCCTCAATACCACGACTGAGGTGGGACCCTTGAGCAAGGCACTGATCCCCCAACTGCTCCCCGTGCACTGCAGCTAAAATGGCTGCTCACTGCTACGGGTGTGTGTGTTCACTACTATGTGTGTGTGTGTGTGTGCACTTGGATGGGTTAAATGCAGAGCACAAATTCCGAGTAAAGGTCACCGTACTTGGCCACAAGTCACTTCACTTCACTTCTCATGGGATAAGTAATCTCCATATGAGCCACAAAGATGGTACACATGCTCATCACACTAAAAAAAAAAATCCATTCCTACTACACAGCCCTCATTTTAATACAATCACATTGTATTTACCTTTAATCTAATCATTTTGTTGAAGGATTTATAACGTTGCAAGTTGGCTTGATCATGATTAGGTCACATGACCACGATGCATGTAGACTATGCTAATGCTTGGAACACCGTACTGTACTTAAATCCCCCGGACATGTCGCTTCTCTGTCAAGTGCTTTTAAATGTCCTCTATATTTTATTATTCTGCGTTTTAAACTCTTGACAGTACTTGGTTTCATTTTAGCTCCAGCGGGAGATTAGAAAAAAGAGCGAACGCATCCTGGAGTGTGTTTGCACTGAAGAAAAAGCACAAAATCAAATGGCAATACTTCATTTATTATTATTGTGGTTATTTCTACTGGACGTTTTATAGAATGTACAATACAGCGTCATCTTTTCAGACACAAAATGATATGACTGACTTGGGCAGGACTGAAGTCCCAATGATACGCCCTAAACTCTACATTACATCACCCCTCCTCTCCAGGTAAAACTAATCCAGCCTGAATTGGGCTTTACAGGATATCAGGAGAAAATCAGACAGTCTCTCCTGAACACTTAGGGAAGGGGAGCGAGGGGAAAAAACAGGAATGTGCATGATTGTATGGGCTGAGGCCTGAGCATCACTTCAGAATTCTGAATCCGCTTCTCTTTCAATCTCTTTAGCTTCTTAATATCCACATTTGAGATAAAACATACAAACAGACAAAAAGGCATTCAATCTTATTACCAAAATCCTTTCAAAGATTAAGGCCAAATTTGTTTTTATTGAGAAATCGTTCCTCTTTGACTCCTGGGATTGTTCAGATGAGAGTACTTCCTCTATTTGACTACGGTGACACGGTCTATAGATTTGCATGCAGAAGTGTATTACGGCTATTCGGTTTGCCACAAACACTCTGTTCGTAACACATTAATACTCTGTTTACTCTGTAGTTAAATGTCCCTCCTTACAGATTTGCCCTAATATCCATTCTTTCGTTTTAATTCATAAAACAAACTCTTCACAGCCAGTCTTCTCATTACTTATCTCAGTTCCTACAACTTTTCAATGAAGCGCTCGTAAACCTTCTTCTTTCAGTTCTCATTGTTTTAGACCGCAAATGATTATAAAAAAAAAAATCAGCTTAACTGGGTAATTCGTTGCTATTCTGTTTTTAAGAGTTCTATTATGGACATTATGTACCTGCTTTCTCTCTAAGCAATTTCTTTGATAAATATGAACTTGTTCTTACCAACTTGCCTGATTCAATTAAACGATAAATATAATTAAATTAAAAAAAAAAAAAAGCCAATTAGATCAAAGTCTGTTGGTCAAAAATGTAGGGCTTGTTTCAGGCTGGAAAAATATCTATAGATATTTTTAATAATCTTTGAATCCTTTTATAATATTCTTATAACATTAGATGCGCTTTAATAGGAACACCTTTGCACCTGCTCATTTTAGACAGTTATCCAGTCAAGCGATCATGCATAAATTCATATAGATACGCAGGTTATGTTCATATCAAACATCAGAATGAGGGGAAAAATGTGATTTCGGTGACTTTGGCTGTGGCCTGGTTGTTGGTGAGAGTTTGAGTATTTGAGAAAGTGCTGATCTGCCGGGACTTTTGTACGTCTGGCACAGAGACAAAAAAAACATCCGGTGAGCAGCACTGAGAACGGCCAGACTGATTTGAGCTGACAGGAAGGCTAGGATATATCATCAAATAACCACTTTTTACAGCCATGGTGAGCAGAAAAGCATCTCAGAACGTACAACATGTCAAACGTTGTGGTGGATGAGCTACAACAGAAGAAGAGCACATTTGGGTTCCACTCCTGTCAGCCAAGAACAAGAATCGGAGGCGTGAGAACAGTGAGAACAGGCTCCCTAAAATCATCGCCTGGTCTTTATTCAAGACTATCTCTTCTTGAACTATCAAGCACAACCAACGTCATACCCCCCCCACCCCCACCCCCCTCTGATGTTGAATGAGAACATTAACTGAAGCTCTTGAGCCAGCCTGATTGGCTGGTTGGATAATTTGCATGAATGTTCCTAATAAAGTGGCCAGTAAGTGTATATGTTAATTTAGATATATCATCCTATATTGAAGATGGCGTGACTAAAACATGTGGCTCAAAGGAGAATGTGTATATATTTAGCCATTCAGGGGAAAAAGATTTCTATGAAATGTCAATAAATGTTTGCATCATTCAATTCAGTACAATTTTATTTGTATAACACATTTTAACGATGGAGATTGTCGCAAAGCAGCTTTACAGAAATATATCAATTCCGGATATAAAGTTGATATTTATAAATATGGTGGTGAGGAAAAACTCCCTGAGACGATACGAGGAAGAAACCTTGAGAGGAACCAGGCTCAAAAGGGTGACACCGGATAGTGCAATTATAAAGAATTTCCTTCTATAACTGTATACTGTAGAGGCAAAAAGTGAAGCACACTTAGGGAAAGGGAGCAGGGGAAGAACTGGGAGATCTCAAATGATCTCAAAATCGGAGTCCCTGCTTGCGCTCTGCACACAGTGTACATTTCTTTAACCATTACGTTTGTACGAAATTCTTTGTTCCGGGTTTTTCACGAGACATTTCCTTCTGAAAGCAGACTTCTGAGTCACTGTTATTTGGATGAAAGTGCTGAATTGTGTGTGTGTGTGTGTGTGTGTGTGGGTGGGTGTGTGTGTAGAGGTGGAGCAGATGCAGGTCTGGAAAACAGTTCAGGTTCAGTGTAAACTCACTCGGCTATAACGAGGCTGTTTGATCTGCGCTATTTACGGAAGTTTGGCTCCTGCTATCACTCCCTCCAGCGACACACACACACACACACACACACACACACACACACACACACACACACACACAGAGATGAAGGACCAAACATCTGGATGACTACGTGTTAGAGACTTCTCGATAGTTACGTCCTGCTTTTTGTGGGTTTTTTTTTTCAAGGCTCTCTTTCATAAATGTTTTTCTGAGACACTCATTAGGGACCTGCTTCCAGGAATATTCCTTCTTATACCACAGCGCTGTTGAATTCTCGATTCTGATTGGTCAGAGGGAGTTGAGTAATTTCCTCTTTCTGACAGTAGTGCAGCTGCACTCGTTATGGTTTCTATAGCAACAGCCTAGACAGGGACTTGTAATTGTGTACACTCCACATAAACAAAGGCTAATAATGAACAGACTTTTTAAAACAAGTCCTGTTATTTAACAAAGAAGATATAAACATAAATATAAATGTTGATATGGCAAAGTTTCCTGTAAAGAGACGTTTATTTAACGGTTGTGGAAGGAGTCTCTAGTGTCAGTGCTTTGTAACTGTCACTATGTTTTTCAATTTCGCCAGAAGCACCTTCAGTGTACAGATCATTGTGAGCTAGCTAGCCAGGGAGCCGACGTGCTATAACGTGAGCGTAGCTTCTTCAGGATCTATTTCTGCTAGCGGAGCAAAAAAATAAACAAAACATTTGGCCATATTGTGTCTGAAATGTCACTTAGTATAAATTATTGCATTTCTAAATGCAATATCGCGCTCATAATCATGTGGTTATACCGAATATCAGCACGGCCGGGATTAGGCGCCGACACGAGTCCTTGTGCTAATGGGCTATTCCTTAAATAGCTGCTACATCGTAAGCGATAACAGGAACTAACTTGTTACATGGACGTTCCACAGCATTAGATGTAACTATAAATGGATAAAGAGTACAACGTTTTGTTCTTTCGTTCGTACAAAAATTATGGTCAGCATAATTATGGTCTTATGGTATAAGAGGAACAAAACATGCAGTTATATGGAAAGTGATTAACTTCATGGTGGTAGCAGTGACGCTGCTTCATCCCACCGTGCTGTTGTTGATGATTTTCCTGTAACAGCATGGCCCCAAGTGCTTTGTGGTACATTTTCTCTACATGTAAATGCTGGTGTTTTGTGTCTCCACAGGTCAGTAAGCCTCAGGCTTTTGCAGCAGGAGGAAGTGCACCCACGCTTGACCTGTCCTTCTTTGATAGTCATGCCACAGCAAGTACCACACAAGGCCAGGTGAGCTGCTACACACACACACACACACACACACACACATCACTTCCTTCCCTTTTTCATCTCCTCTTTAAAGGGCAGCACCAGTGAAAGTGTTGAAAAATGAACACAAACATGATCTGAAACTATCTCTTATTCTGATCGTGTCTGAGTCTAGACAAAAGTCCCTTGAGCTTTGTTTTCACTCCAGGTGTGTGTTTTTTTTTTGTTTGTTTTTTTTTTATTCTACACAAAAAAAAAAACGCTGTACCAGTTAATCTAATGATTAGATTGTCTTTATGTTCAGCACTGGAATATCTACATCGTCTTATATTTGCTCACTATTACGACTAATATTCTTACCAGCACTTTGTCCTCCATGTTGGTTTTCCTCCATGTTGCGAGCTGATTGTTCGGACGTTATGAAAGCATCTGACTTCAGACAGATTGGTGTTTCTGAAACACTCTACTATGATGACAAAATGTGTGTTTATTTTTTCATTTTATTATTTTTTTTATCCACCTTCCCCCCCACCTTCACAAGTAAAACCTAGCGTCCCAGACAGTGATCTAGGGGGTGTGGCTTATTTGATTGACGCAGTCAAGCCACGTCATTCTGCTCGTCCACCCGACACACAGATAGCTAGCGAGAGAACACCGAATATAATCGTCGTCATCCGTTTAAGGCTGTTTATTATTAATTTTTTCGTTTCCTCTTCAGTATTTTAAATAGTATGTTGTACAGAGGTTGCTGAAATTTGACGCGAGTGGAATAAATGTGCTTTTGGCGTTGTTCGTGTGAAATGGAGTTAATAATAATCTTTGTTTTTTCTGAGCACTTCAGCCTTTTCAGTTCATGTGGATTAAGGAGTTGTGTAGGAGAAGCTAAATAAAGAACTAAATATAACCTGCAAATATCAGTACCGGTCTGTCACTTGTAATAATAAGCATGTGTTGCCAGTGTTTATGAAAGGTATAATACGCTTGGTGGTGTGCTGTTACAGGAAAATAATCCACGACAGGGTGTTGTGATGCAGCTTGAGTTACTGCTACCACCCCGAAGTTGATGAATGTCCTAGAAAAGCTCGTCCCGAAGTGTTTTAATCATCTTATACCACAACAATTTGTCAACGCTTATTTAAAAATGCCATATTTTTTATCCGTTTATAGTTATGTTTAATGTTGTGGAACATCCATGAAACAAGTTTCCTTTTTCACTCAATGCTCATTTTTACAAAGCACTGACACTGGAGACTCCTTCGGTAAATGCTCAGTAAACGTATCCTTACTGAAAACTTCACCATATCAACAATAATATATTTTCTTTTTGTTAAATAATAACATATTTTTACAAACCCGTTTATTGTTGGTCGTAGATTATGTGGAGCGTCTGCCGTACAAGTCTGTGTGAATGAGCTGTTACTGTAGAAACGATAACATTGGATTTGAATTACAGCCGGAACTTCTGTCAGAACTGCTCTTATGTAAGGAATAACACACAAGAACATATGAAAATAATGCACGCTAGGGTGGTGTGATGCAACGTGACGCGCAAGCGGAGTGCCGCTACGCAGACCCAACCTTCCCCACCCTCCGTGTGTTAAACAAGACCGCATTTTAAACTCCATTTACTGTTAGTCTTAGATTATGTGCAGCGTCTGCCGTACAAGTGCCTGTGTATGAGCTGTTACTATAGAAACAATAACGTATTAGAACGAGCGCATTAATTTAAACCTATCGTTCACCTTACGGTCAGAACTAATGTTATATGAGCTTCTGACCAATCAGATTCAAGCGTTCAGCTGTGCTGTAGTATAAAGAAAATTAATCAACACCTTCTGTTCAGTGAAATTCGAGAATTCCAGTGCGCTGTGGTATAAGACGTGGAAATAACGTTTATTAGCCCCGCAAAGCTACTTTTGGCACATCTTGTATAAATGTCCACATTGATTTAAGATGGTATTGAACTGCACACAGCACTGTTAATTAGGGCTGCATAATATATCGGAATTATGGAAATATGGCAAATGTAAATAACGGAACGATCTTAATACTTCAAAAAGTTGCGAGAAATTCACAGTTTCAGGGCGACGCAGACAGCAGAGATTGCTTTCTTTTCCTCAAAAGAACATGAAACATTTATGTTGGTTATGTCATTTTCAGTTTTTTAATATATATATGTATATAATTTAAATTGATTTTACACACTTATAGCATTATAGTACCGCATATCACATTATTTAACAAGTTATCGCATATCGCATCTCGCGGTTTACTTCAATATCGTGCAGCCCTACTGTTAATGAACATGACTGAGGGGAAAATAACGACTTGAGACGCACAAGACAGGCTGTGTCGTACAGAACAAGCGAGCACTTCATACACTGTAGATCCACTCCTTAGACATATAAGCAGTCAGAATGAACAAAGTGCTCCTTCCTGTCTTCTGCTGCCAAGTCTTCTGGTGTGTCATGGGTTGACCTGCCTGGGATTATGTCACGGTGTCCAATAGTGACGCAAAAGGAGCTTAGAGAAGAGCGATGTGATAACAGAGATGTTTAGGCTGCATTCAACTTAACCTCGGGGCGAAGTGGGAAGTCTGACCCGAACAAAGTGACATCCAGGAACGTGTTTGTTTTGTTAGCAAGAAGCTAGCCAGCTAATATTAGTGATCATGAGTGTGTATGATGTATTTACTTTCTCAAAACTGTATGGTATGTCTCTGTTGACTCATTTAAAGTAGTGAAGCGATCTGAAGGCTGTCGTAGGCTGAATTCATGCTCAAGGAGATCTTCCTGACTTCGATGGAGCGTCGTCTTTGTTTTTTTCCTAACTGTCGGAGGTCAGAGATTCCACATTATACGTTTTATGAGTCTCAGGATGGAGAAGGTACGCTGTGTTTCTGACTCAGTGACTGTTCAGATTTTGTTATAGGATGTGAGTCAGCAGAAGAGGAAGGGGGACTCTTTACTTTAGAAGCATGTGAAAATGTGCATGTCAGCTGGTTGTGGTAAAAAGGAGTAAATTTGTAAAATTAAACAGCCAGTCAGCAGAACAAACAGCACGGAGACACAGCAGTGGGCAGTTACAGTGACTCGTATACTTTTTATAGCAAATCATTACAAATTAACTTTGTAGAATTGAGTTTTTTGGGGGGGGTTTAATGCTCAAGAAGCTATTAAAAATGGCTCAGGAAACATTTCTACCCCTTTACCCTCATTATACATACCCATAATACACATAAATGTTCAGTTCAGCTTTATTTGTGTAGCACTTTTAATGATATTGTCACAAAGTAGCTTTGTAGAAATCCCCATCATATCTTAGCAAGGGACAATATCTTGAGTTACGATAAAAGTTGTAAGGCAAAATATTATGAGGTTGTTATATAACAAATAAGACAATTAATTATTAATTTCAAGCTTAAAATGGTCTTTGTTTATTAGCAGATAGTTTTGTTTCTTTCTAGAAATAAAAAAAATGCTTAATCTACTGCCAAAAATGTCATCTTACCAAGTGGAAATAACTTAAATATAGTCAAATGTATCTTGTATTTCCTGTTATAAAATTACAGTAAACCAAATATAAGATTATTAAACCTATTTCTAGCCTTTGTTACTAATTTCAAGCTTGAAAATAGTTTTGTTCTATTGGCATTGCATTTTTTTTCCGGCGTATTTTGTAAATTATCTGCATATAATTTCAAACTTGAAATGAGTAAAAACATCTAGAAATAAGCTTAATAATCTTATATATGTTTTAAAACTCCAATAGAGACATATGAGTGGAATTTTTTTTCCTATATTCAGGATAATTTTACTTGCTAAAATAGCATTTTTTTTGCTAATATCCTTAACATTAGCTAGCATGCTGGGTAGCTGCTAGTAAACTAGTTGGCGTTTGTGACACCAGCACGAGTCTCATCTCGTTTTTACGTTTCATCATTTTCCCAGCTTTCTAACAAAGCGCTGTTTCAACAGATCTCCTATTATGCAGTAAACACGAAGCGTTGATTTGCAGGAAGTGCTACAGGAAGCTGGGAGTTGTCTTTCCTGTAGGACAAGCGCAGCTGATAGCACGCCACATTCTTTTAAACAGTGAACTCATTCTCTGCTGCAGTATCGCCACTCGTCACAGACCACGGTTTGGACGGGTTGAGATCTTCTAATGCATTGTGACTAACTTGATCAGGCAATTTTATTTTTTTTTTTTTCCTCCAGTGTTTTTTTTTTTTTTTCCTTTTTTTGGCAGCTTGGGATTTAGTTTCTGTCTTCTGAAAACACATAGCAGTTTGAGTCATTTATTACTTGGCTGTTGTTCAATTTAGTCCAGTTTTAGCTGACAAAAAAAAAAAAAAAACCTACAGCAGTTTTAGTTACCAAAACCTCACTGTTTTAGCCAATGAGTTTGTCTCCACCCCCCCCCCCCCCCCCCACACACACATTTCTCCAATAATTTATTCTTACATTTCAGTAATTTCCCAAGTTGTAATCCCTTCCTCTAATAGAAGCTTACAGGCTAGTCATTTAAACGTCACTTGTATCTTCCACGCAATTCAGTAGAATGTCCATTCGATATTTGACGATAGCATTGTATCTGATACGATACGATACGATTTGCTAACCTCCAAACTTTGAACGATGCTGACGTAGAGGAGGACTATTTTAAAAAGTGTCAGAGTTACGGTAAAATCACCTGCTAGCCTTTACAATTATTTAGACGTCAGTGTAAAAATCATTTTTACTCACCAGTTGTTTGTTCTTTTTTTTGTCTTTCAAAATTGTCAGATGGTTTTAATGTACTTTAACTGCATAAACAAAAAAAATAGGTAGGTAGGTCGAACGTTATTGCTATCATACGGCTATGACAAAGTCTCTAACAGCTAAGCATTTAGCAGCATTACTCTAGTTTGCGTGTTTATTACACTGTATGCACTTGAATTTCAGTGACTTTGATGATCAGGTATGCTAGTCCAAACCAGCTGGTATTATATTAGCTAGACACAACCAAAATCATTTTTTCCCCAGTATGCAACAAAGCGTTTTATTAGAAAACTAAAGTCTCTGAAGTCAAAAAGGTTAGCTAATGTTACCAGTCAGGTGTGGAGTCGGTCAGCGCCTCATGGCCGAGTGCACAGCGCACAGCACGTCCCTGTGCACATAAAAGAAACGTTTTATTTGTCCGATCGACAGGTCCTGAAATTTTCTGGCAAATTTTGTGTTACATTTCGTCACAGATGTATCGTGAGTGGAATGGTGAATTACTACTATTATTTACTTACCATTTAGCTTTTGTCTTCAACAAAATTAGCACTGCTTAGCACTACGACAACACTATATCACTACTTCTGTATTACTTACAGTTTAAAATTAGAGCATCACCCTGGGAGGAACCTTAAAATCAGACACTGTCAGCACTTTGGTTTCATCATAGCTTGTTGAAAAAGAACAGAAGAAGAAGTAATATCACTCAGACATCTAAAGTACAAATATAATGCAGCAATGCTTAAAACATCCCTCTTTAGCTCTGGTACCAAATATATCTTGATTTATTCGCCTTTTCAGGTGGAGAAACGAAACTGGACGTTAGCATCAGGTTCATATTTTAACACTAAAGGTTAGTTTAGCACGTCTCACACGAGAACATTAATCCCACTAACCCTATTCGAACAACCTTCAGGAAATATAATCTGAAAATACAAAAATATTCTTGGTTTCTCTTTGAAATGAGCTTTAAACAAAAGCATTCAGTCACTTTTTAACTATTATAGGATGATAGTTTCACGTTTATTTCAAAGTTCAAGCCATAAAAATCAATATTATCCTCATAACAAGATAAAGAAGCACATACCGTGCACGTGATGTCCTTTATCTTTGTGAATGAACATGGACACAAACATTCATTATCTAAAAATCATTATTCTGTAAATGTCCAAATGTGTCGCATTAAAGTCCCCCCCCCCCCCCAACCACCCAATTATAAATCTTCCTGCCATGTCTTTGTTAACACGTGTGATAATTACTGTCACTTCACGTCATCATATACGTCCTGGAACCCACTAGAAGAGAAAAACATCTTATATTCTGGCAATTTTTTTAAGAAAAGTATATAAATAGACAAGAAATATTTAAATTCCTGTTACAGATTTGGCATGTCTTGATGAGGTGTTAGGTCACTGTAGTTCTTGGTATAGCAGAAGTTGTTGGTTTTATCTTCTCAGAAGTTCTCCATCTGGTACAGAAGTGAAAACAGCTGCATTGCCAGGCATTTCTCAGCACATTTACATGCGCGCTGCAGAGCATGCTGGGAGCCTGTGGTCCACGCAGAATGAACTTTTGAAGTCTTCTATAAATAATCCATTTAAAAAAAAAAAAAAAAGGTTGTGAATCAGTTTTTTTTTTAATGTGTATTTACCAGCCCTTGTCCAAATACGCAAAATACTTTGTAGGAAATTAATAAAGCATGATTGATGGCTATTTTTGCTAGCAAAACAAGCTAGTTAAGCGTCTTTATAGCAGTTAAGATTCTTAAGGACAGCCAGAGAGGCGCTGTAGTGCAACTTAATACGTCGCATTGTTTTAGAGTTAAAAAAAAAAAAAGACTAGCTAAATGTTTGTAACTATAGAAAGGCATTAATTGTTCTAAAGTGATGAAATGTGCAGTATGATGTTCCCCAAGCTCCTGTTTTAGGCTCGCTTTTCTTTCCCCTGTATATTCAGCCTATTAAACTCCTTGCATATGATGTTTAACGCACTAAATAATCGACCTCTAGCGTGTCTTTGCTGATCTCCTGAAGCAGTTGAGCCCATATCACGCACTTTGCTTCTCACATCACCTTTAAAACATCAGGAACATTCTGGAAAGAAATGAGATTTCACGATACCACTTTTTCTTTCCGGATATTGATACCGAAACTACGCTTGTAAATTATTATTATTTAGAAAATACGGTATAGCTGAAAACACGACTTGCACAAAACTGCAGCTGTTTTTATTGAACATTTATTTAACTCTTTCACAGATAAATCACTTGCATCGCAAATATAACAACACGTAAATTAGAAATATAAGAAAAACCAGTCTGAACAAAATATACAGTCAAGTCACTGACTCTGTTCTCTGAGGTGATGTGGTAAAATACCTGCTTGTACCAACTGCAGTCAAACCTGTCAGTCCGTCTTTACAAAAAAAAAAACCCAGTCATTTGCATTCATTTGCAAGTTCTGTGCTTCTAGAAATTTCCAATGTAAAAAAAAAAAAAAAAAAAAAAATAGGCTGTATTTGGGAGGTTAACCCTTTCCTTGCAGGATGAGGATGATGATGATGATGATGTTGATGTCGACTCTCTTCTTCAAGGTGGATGTAGCTCAACCGGAAACCCCACTCACCCCCATCACCCCCATCACCCCTGTGCTCCCGGCCCCGTCCTCCCCTGCTGAGGTAACCGGAGTGCCGTGCAGCATGGTCCCGTGCATGGAGGCTCTTTTTAGTGTCATTGCTGCAATCTGAATCTGAAACCCCTGCCCCTGAATAATGCATCACACGCCTGCACACACGCACACGCACACACACGCACACACACACGCAGGACACGCAATGACTTCAATCAGACCGATCAGCACCATTTAAGAAATATGATCAGCACTGTTCACACCAATCTCTCAATATCACACGATGTTTAAAATGTTTTATAAAATGATTATTTGCACATCTTCGAAGTATTGCTTATGAGTTTTTAAAGCTCCTGTGTATCTTGCTGATCTCCTGAAGCAGTTTAACCCATCCCATCCCAGCCATGGCAGGTCTCGGGGGATCACGCACAGCTCAGATGATGGATGTATATTACTCCTAAATATCAGGAACATCCTGTACCATTTTCATGGAAGAGAAATGGTTGGAAATCTCGAAGCATGTTATCTGCGTCCTTTGTGACGTCCTGTGTTTGTCTGAACTCTTTAGACATTTCAGCTTTACTGCAGCAGGATGAGCGTGATCACGGAACAGGCTGTATTACATTAACCCTTTCCTTGCAGGGAGATTACGATGTTATCCTGGTCTGAAACTTGTGCACACACACACACACACACACACACGTCGTACACATTCCCAGCATGGTGAAAACCCAATCCCAGTGCATTGCATGTCAGCATTTATTTTTTTTTTTTTGGTTGTTTAACAAGATCCAGTGAGTGAGCGAGCTATTCTTGTATTTTCCATTTTGTGTTTCCGATGAACTCTCATCGTATCGGAACCGGTCCTTTGTCTCACTGATTAGAGCACGTGTGTGTGTGTGTGTGTGTGTGTGTGTGGCTGTCAGCCTTTCTGCTCTCTTTAGCTCTATTATAAGCATCCCCCCCCCCTTTTTTTGTACACGTGATGATTTTTGGAATCTCCATTTAAACAGCTCTCCACAGTTAGATGATCATGATTTTTGACTTCATCAATTAATTATGATTATGAGCTCCGATAACGTGAACTGATTAGCTAACGTGACACATCAGTGTTTATTATAGTGCAAAAAAATCTATCTATCTATCTATCTCTTGATCTTTCTGTTGATTTGTCTATCTGTCTAAATGTCTGTTTACCTATAAGTCTTTCTGCCTTCCACTGTCTGTCTGTCTGTCTGTTTATATACAGTATCCATCTCTCTGTCTGTCTTTTTGTCTGTAGTATCTGTCTTTTTGGTTATCTACAGTATTTGTGTCTGTCTGTCTATTGATCTGTCTGTCTATCTTTCTGTCTGTCTATGGTATCTATCTGTCTATCTGTCTACATTATCTATCTGGCTGGCTGCCTCTGTGTCTATTTTTCTGTCTGTTTTTCTGCCTCTGAATGTCTTTCTGTCTCTAATTTTCTTTCTCTCTCTTTCTGTCGGTCTCTCTGTTTATCTTTTTGCCTTTCTCTCTGTCTGACTTCCTGTTTCTGTCTGTCTGTCTAGATTTCCGTCTCTTTCTGTGGGTCTGTCTCTCCGTCTAATCTAATCTAATCTAATCTAATCTAATCATCTCTCTTTGTTCATGTGTCTGTTTGGTTGTGTATATTTTTAAGCCTTGGATTCAGAGATTTTAACATGTACAAAGCACTTGAGAAACTTTTAAACCTGATGATAAAGTGCAACAAAATATTTTATGAATATGTGGCTAAGTAATTGTGATGAATAATGATGATTGCATTAATGAACAAATGGGTTGTGATTTTCGGTTTTAACCGTGAATTTCTACACTACTGCAGTTTGAGCAGGTGTGTAGTTTAACGAGCAGTTTCTAACGCTGCAGATAACCTGATGTGTGTGTGTGTGTGTGTGTGTGTGTGTTCTCTCTATAACCTCCACGCCTTCACCATGTGCTCTCTCTCTGACAGACGAGTAACGGCAGTGACCCGTGGGCCGTGTTCGACACTAATGCCTCTGGGGGCTTCTCCAATAACTGGGCCGCGCAGCCTGAAGGCACAGAGACGGGGCAGAGCGGCAGCAACGCGTGGGGATCTGGAGGACACGGCCACCCTCACGCCTACCCCGGCCCAGGTAACTGCTCGTACAAGACGATTAATGAGTGTTACACAGACATGGCCATCAGAATGACCTTATTCACCCATTTATTCAACTAGGAATGTAACTTGGGCTGGGAGGCTTGTAACTTGTATGTGTTTAAATTTCCTATATATAAACTCTTTAAAAATAATTATCAACCCATGCAAGTGTCTGGTAGCTTTTTTTCAGCACAGTTTAGCCAGTATGTCCTGATATAATTTTTTTCATTTAAACATAAAACACAAAATTCATTTAAATTTGTGTTTTGATTTTGTGTTTTTTTTTTTTTTATTCAAAATGACAAAAAATGGCAAAGATGTTCCAATAAATGCGGAGTGTCCCGTGTCAGTTTGACAATTTTCTACTTCTGCAGTTTTCTCCTTTTCTACATAGTCTCAACTTCGGGGAAAAAAAAAAAAAAGTTTCAGGTCAACAAACGTTTTTATCAGAAGCTGTACACTGCTTAGAATGATGGGTCTTAATCACGTGGACGTGTGTCAGATAAAATCTGATGAAACTGAAAAAGGACAAAATGATATTTAAAGATTTAATTCTGGTTCCTGTGAAAGACAACCCGCTTCCTCTACATTTATAACCTACTCCCGAATTTTAACGAATTATAAGTGAACAATCAGCAAGTTCTGACTCTGATTATCAGCATCATCCACGTCACTCTGAGGTTAAAAGTCACTCGCGGCGTTTAAACCCGAGCCTCATCGTCGTCTCTTCACACCGCTGATCTCTGTTCACGCGAACATCGGTGTGGAGATGATCTCTGCTTCATTCACTCACTTCTGTTCCGTCAGCTAAGTTTCTCACTGCATTTTTATTTGGAAACGTTGTGTGCTGTCATCTCTGCAGAGTGTATAAGCGCTCTTCTCTGTTTTGATGATGATGGTGATGATGGTGATGATGATGGTGATGATGGTGATGATGATGATGATGATGATGATATGACGGCGGACGTTTCGACAGCCGGAGTCTGATTACGATCCATTAGTCTTATGACAACACAACTTTCCTCTCACTGATCTAGCAACCTTTCAGTCATATTTAGACTGCTGTGTTTTTACCGCCGTGTTTGTTGAACTTGATGTTTACAGGTCGACACCAAGGCAAGGTCAGAAAGCAGCCTAAATATAAACGAAGCCAAGTTGTTTTGGTAAAATGCGTTTGTTCTCTTAAAGTTGAGGTGAGCAGAAAGTTGGGCAAAAGCAGATGTGTCATCATTTTTTTTTTTTTGGCTGGTTGCCAGGATTTATCCATAGTGACAGCTGATGGGTTTCCACAGACCGCCACAGTTTTACGTACACACACACACACACACACACACACACACACACACTCCTGTTAACCCATATGAGGATGGGTTCTCTGTTGAGTCTGGTTCCTCTCAAGGTTTCTCAGGGAGTTTTTCCTTGCCACCGTCGCCTCGGCTTGCTCATCAGACACACACTCTCACACTTCATCTTACTTTTGTTTGTGTAAAGCAACAAAAAGCGCTATACAAATAAAATTGAAACTGAACTGAAACTGAAACACAGAGATACAACTATGTGATGGAATACAGACATGGAATATGGAAATAAAACAACTTTACGAGGTGTTTCTGTTGTTGTTGCAACTGATGTGGCTTTTCTGAGTTCATTTATTCCAGTCCTTTTAAAGCAATGCATTTTTTTTTGTTTATTAGCAAAAAGCGCATGATTCCGTGTAATCCAGAGAAGGAAAAAAAAACATCTTATTTTGCTGTAAGAAAATAACTCTGTATTGCAGATTTCTAAAGATACTGAGTAATTCCAAGTAAGTCAGACGGACAGGAAATGGCTGCCGACCAGAAACATGCAGTGAATTCAAAGACCTTAAACCTGACCAGTTAAAGACATTCAAATTGAAATAAATTATTTCCAAATGTCAGCACATCAAGCTGAATAAATGTTGAAAATATTGGCACCCTACGTTTACCCATCTCTTTACTTTACTATGACTGTTAGTCGGTCATGTGATTATCAACTGTGTGTTAATTCATTTATTTAAATAATCAGGGGGGGAAAAAAACTAAAAAAAAAAAATGATAGTGTGTGTGTGCACGTTTCCATAAACTATCATCTGAGTATTATTTATTTTCAGTTCAAACAGCAATAGCATTATTTTTAGTCTGTCAGTTACACAGCATCATTTCTTCATCATCATCATCATCATCATCACGTGTCTGATAATCTGTGACGGAAATGTCGTAATGACACACTCCTATTTTGCAAACGCTTCTGTCATAACCCTGTGATGTGATGATGTAAGACGGAAGACCTGAGATTGAGATTTGCGCAACTTTGTGTCAGATGTGGTTATTTATCACTGCCATCCATGTGTCGCATGACTACAGTTATAGCGTTATCGTTGTGATGATCTTTCTTCTTAATTAAAATAACACATGCATTCCTATCAAAAGTATTTCAGATGTCTGTGCTTTTGGTGTGTAAGGACTGTATGGACTTCCTTTCAATTAAACGTCATTTCTTCCTTCTTCTTCCGAAGATATTTATCCATATCCGTACCTAATCGATTACACAGGTACACCATGCATTCCTCATGAGGTGTTTATAAGACGCTAACAAGCCGCATGGGTTGAACTGAGCTCCAAACTCACAAGCATGAGTCATGCTGTTGGATAATTTTAATTATGTTAAATTCATTTCTATAGATATTAAAATAATATTTGTGTATTGGTTGTGCATTTTTAGGGCCTCGTTTAAGCATGTAAACCCAGTAAAAACTTTCAGAATACGCTCGAATTGTGTGTTTTATATCATAGTGTATTAGGGGTCGACTGATATCTCAAGACATAATCGCAGGTTTATATTAATGTGTTTGTTCTAATACCTTATCGACGCTATAGTAACAGCTTACGCATGGACTTGTAATTTAAGGCTAATAAATGGTTTGAAAAAACTTAATTAAACCTGTTGACACGGTGAAGTTTTCTGTGAGGAGACGTTTATTTCACGTTTATGCAAGGAGTCTCTAGTGTCGGCGCGTCAGAGGTAAAACTGTAGCTGTAGGTTTTCTGACATCTTCAAGACGGAGAAGTTGATGCTTTTTTGCGGTTTCTCCTTAACATTTTACGTTCAAGAGAAAATAAAGAGAAGCCGGTGAGGGATTGAGGGATTTTTCACAGAGGTTCCACATCATTGAATGTGACTATAAAAGGATAAAAATGATGTGTTGTTTTTTTTTTCTTAATAAATAAACAATCGTAATAATCGGCAAATTAGCTGAAACGCTTCGGGACGTGCTGTTATAGGAAAATAATCCATTCTCGGCTTCGAGGTGTTGATTATTTTCCTGTCACAGCACACCCACAAGTGGTTTATTTATTCCTTGCTTAGTAATCAAAACTGATGCTTTTTAAATTTATACGTTCGGAAGTCACAGGAAATCCTACTTACAGCTTCCGTTGGAAAAATTGCCTTAAGCTTTATACAGTGTAATGTTTGATAAAAATGAACATAATATATTTTTCGATTAACTTTAAATAAATGAAAATAAACCATTTAAAAAGGGAATATTTCACAAACAAAGAGAAGAGAGTTTAAACTGGATTTTTTCGATACCCGGGTGACATTTTGACCAATCCATTACCACAGTGGGCGGGGTTACTGAGCTTTAATACAGAAGTGTGCATGGATTACATCCAACACTTTTATCAGCACGTAAATACACCTCAATTCTGATAAAATATTGAAATGACGATTATCGTATCTGCTGATAATCAGTCGACCCCCTATAATAATAATAATCTGTACTGCGTTACTTGAACGAATGCGTTTGTGGGTGTGTGATAATATATTAGATATAATTTTTTTTTAAAAACGGGTGTAATATAGTAATGTGGTTAAAGGTGCCGAGGATGACGAGTGGGACGACGACTGGGACGACAGGAAGTCCTCGGGCGGGTTTGGTGAAAGTGAAACCGGCGACAGCGGCGCCATCACCAGAGGAGGAGCTCACGGATCCTCCATGAAAATCACCCTCAACAAGTAAGACGTCTCATATTTACCACAGAGCCAGTTTGCAAAACCTCAGCTCGACTACAGTGTGATGTAATGGATATAATCCACCCTTTACCCTGTTCTTCTCTGTACAATCTGTGCAGATTCCCGGGCTTCTCCAAATCAGGCCCTGAGCTGTACCTCCTGTCCAAACAGGCCTCCAAAGGACCCAAGCTGTCTGTCTATGTAAGCTACACATCCACTTTTCATTACTTACAGTATTAGGAAAGAAAAAAATAAAATGTACACATTTTTCCTTTCGTTAGCATGAGCATCCATGGCAGTTTTGCTTCTTTCGATTTGCAGAGCTAAACTAATGCAATGGAAGTTTAACCTAAAGGTTTTATCTATTTCTACCAGACGTTTATCTCAGCTTTGATTAACTCGCTCATTCAAACACACTCCTAATCATTTCCATAGTAACAGCTCGTTCACAGGGACTTGCACCGTGTGGTGGACGTTCCACATAAACCGATTAAAAACGTGTGGAATCTTTGATACGGTGACGTTTTCTGTGAGGCGATGTTTCTTTAGCAGTTTACTGAAGGAGTCTCCAGTGTCAGTGCTTTGTAACGGGTAAAGCTGCCATGAGGAAGTGTTCAGGACAGAGATGTTTGTGCTCTGGGGTGAGAGGCTGATGAAGGAAAGACAGCTTATAAATCTTGTTTTTTTGCGGGCGTTCCACAACATTAACTGTAGCTATTAATGAACAAAAAAAGTATGAGGTTAGTGTATTGCTTTGGTATAAGAGGAATAAAACGTTTCATGACATGCTGTTACAGGAAAATAATCAACAGTCACTCCAATGTATCGGCTCTAGCACACCATGCTGCTGTTGATTATTTTTCTGTAAAAGCACACTGCTCAAGTGTTTTATTCCTTACTTAGAAATATAGGTCACGTTTCAAGAAATGGCCTCAAGTTAAATACGCTTGAAGAAATTGATGAATTAAAGTGAATTGAGTAACTTTTTTAAAATCTTGCTGTACCTGGAAAAGGCCAATCTGGATCACTCTAGTTAGACACTTGTAGCACATAAACATATATTTGTGTTACAGTTGATATTAGCACTCATTTAGAGTTGCATTATGATCTAATAAACATATAATTAAGTACATTTTACTGTATTTAAATAACATTGAGGGATTTTGATTTTGTTCATTATTTTACTGCCTTTAGTAGTATAATAGTAGATAACTGCAATAATTATAATAATTTTTAAAAAAAACTTACCTCTCTCTCACTGCTATTTTAGCTTGTGAAGCTTAGAAGCTGTTGATTAGTTTTCTGAAACTGCAGCTGCAGATCACAGGTTTATATTAACGTGCTCATTCTAATACGTTATCGTTTCTATAGCAACAGCATACGCAGGGACTTGTATGGTGGATGCTACGTATAAACGGATTAAATAATGTTTGTAATTATTTAACATTTAATGGAAGGAGTCTCCAGTGTCAACGCTTTGTAGTAAGCAGTAAGTTTCAGATACGGGGAAAGTCTTGACTTTACACAAAGACTTGTTCAGCAGATGCTCCACATAAACGGATTAAAAACATGTTATTGTTGATAAGGTGAAGTTTTCTGTAAGCAGATGTTTGTTTAACATTTATGGAAGGAGTCTTCAGTGTCAGAAGCTTTTTGTATCAGTCAGAGGTAAAAACCTCCATGTGTTCAAAAACTTTTGACTGGTGGTTCTTCAGGTTTGATGATGTGGTTTATGTGTAAACTAGCAATAAAACAGCGTTAAGCTGAACTTGACGAGGCAAATACCCGACTCTCACTGCTGTTTTAGATTGTTGCAGCTTAAATATGCATAAAATGAGCAAAAATGTCTCGGCTAGAAAATTGTGCCATCATCATAATCATGTTTTTTTGCTGAAATTTTTTTTTAAAAAGTATAGATAAGTACAATACGAGTAATGAATAACAAACTCCAGATGCTAAGGTTCTCAACCCGTTATCATTAGACTTTCATTTACTTTCTGCACTAACACAGCCTCCCTATTGCCTTCTGCCCATTTACTGCTTTTTTTCCTTTTCATGATCCAGTTCATGCCCTTAAACTTATTCAGTTGTTCAGTATCAATTATTCAGTAACTACAGTGAAACTAACAAAGGTATCTAATGAGGTAGGAATTTCAGTCTGGACCCAGGTGGCTCGCCCTTTAGCGTTTAAGGGGTTTAACAAAAAAAAGACCCTGAACGCTAAGAGTCGTAAAAAGATCAGAGTCTTTTCAGAAGGAAAGGGCGAGACTCCTGCAGGAGGCGTCAGTGTGGTGTTTAATACGTGTGTGTGTGTGTGTGTGTGTGTGTGGCAGAGTGGTGAGGTCGGCCCAGTGTGGGAGTACACTGAGCCTCAGCTGGACTGCGTTGTAGCAGACCCCAAAAAGGGCTCCAAAATGTACGGCCTCAAGAGCTACATCGAGTACCAGGTCACCCCGAACGTGAGTCCTGCAGCGTAAAACATCGCAATTAAAACAATCCAATAAGTTTTATTTGAACACCTCAACACCTTGAAATTGCTATTTTTCCCTCCTAGACCAGCAACAAACCTGTCAATCATCGATACAAGCACTTTGATTGGCTGTATGAGAGACTTTTGGACAAGTTTGGGTCGGCCATCCCCATCCCATCCCTGCCTGACAAGCAGGTCACAGGTAAGCTGAAAAAACTGTGTGTGTGTGTGTGTGTGTGTGTGTGTGTGTGTGTGTGTGTGTGTGTGTGTGTGTGTGTGTGTGTGTGT
>CM074934.1:15545668-15556848 GCA_037576815.1 Pangasius larnaudii
GTGTGTGTGTGTGTGTGTGTGTGTGTGTGTGTGTGTGTGTGTGTGTGTGTGAGAGAGAGAGAGAGAGAGAGATTATACCACAGGTCAGAAGGTGTTGATTAATTCTCTATAACAGCAGCTCTGGCAGTAGTGCAGCTGCAAATCACAAGTTTATATTAATGCGCTCATAATAAATCGTTATTGTTTCTATGGTAACGGCTTACACAGGATCACTGACCCTGGGTTTCTGTTAGAAGAGGTTTATCTAACATCTGCTTACATTATCAGAATATTCCTGTGCCACAGAGTTTTTTTTTTCTTTCTTTCTTTCACTATTTACTGTGTACTGTACAGTTTGTTTACTTTATTGTTTATTGTCTGGGTTGTAGTTGATCGTATAATTTCTTGTCTGTATTTACTGATCCTCTCTTCTGACGCTGTCTCATGTTAAGTCTCACACCATGATTCCTGAGGAATCATAGTTAGTTCCTAACGATACATCTCTCTCGTGATGAGAGGAATGACAATAACGATAACAGGAAGGAGTCTCCAGTGTCAGCGCCTCGTAACAGTCAGAGGTAAACCTGTAAGTCTTCCAACACACGAAAGTCCTCCTTTTAGAAACTACTTTGTAGTTTCTCAGTAACGTGACAAGCTGTGTGGTTTTTTTGTCTTATTAACTTAAAAAGACAGGAATAAAGAGAGAGTGGTGAGCGAACGACTCTTTATAGCTGCTGTAACGTAAGTGATAATAGGAACTAACTTGTCTCGTTGACGTGTAACTGTAAATGGAAAAAACGTGTCACTCTGTAATTGCTGCAGTTTTATAAGAGGAATAAAACACTTCAGGATGTGCTCTTATAGGTAAATAATCAGTTTGGGGGTGGTAACAATAACTCCGCTTCATCACACCACCACATCGTGGATTATTTTCCTATAACAGCATGTCCTCAAGTGTATTATTCCTTACTTAGCTTGGATAAGCATTTCATCATGTTTTCCTGTGCTGAGAAAAGAACAGAAGACATGTTTACTTCAGGTCACCTGGGTACTAAGATGATATTGTGTCCATATACCATCAGACTAACACCACTATACTGGTAACACATTAACACAGATTCTCAGCTGAGAATCACGCGCACACACACACACACACACACACACACAGCAATAAGTGCTAAAGATTGTGTTCTGTAAGGAATAACACACTTGGGGACGTGCTGTTTAAGGAAATAATCAACGACTGAGTGGTGTGACGCAGCAAGGTGCAAAGTGGAGTTAGTGTTACCAGTTGATTATTTTCCTATAACAGCACATCCGAAAGTGCTTTATTCCTCTTATACCACAGTGGTTTGCCAACAATTACAATTATTTAACGTATTAATGAATGACACATTGTAATTATTATCCATTTATAGTTACATTTAATGTTGTGTTTAATGTCCCTGAAACAAGTTTGTTCCTTTTGTCCCTTTATCTTCTTTCTTGAAGATAAGACAAAAATAACACAGCTTGTTGTGATACCGAGAGGCCACAAAAAAACCGTAAACTCCTCTGTCCTGAAGACTTTCCCGTATCTGAAAACTTACTGCTTACTACAAAGCGTTGACACTGGAGACTCCTTCCATTAATGTTAAATAATTACAGACATTATTTAATCCGTTTTTTGTGCAGCATCCACCATACAAGTCCCTGTGTATGTTGTTGCTATAGAAACGATAACGTATTAGAACAAGCACGTTAATATAAACCTGTGATCTGCAGCTGCACTACTGTCCGAGCTGCAGTTACAGAAAATAAAACAACACTTTCTGACCAATCAGAATCGAGAATTCAGAAGCGCTGCGTTGGATTTAGTAAGGGACCGTTTTGTCGATGCTGTGTGTCTCTCTCAGGACGCTTTGAGGAAGAGTTCATTAAGATGCGCATGGAGAGACTTCAGGCCTGGATGTCCAGAATGTGCCGGCATCCCGTCATCTCCAACAGCGAGGTCTTCCAGCTCTTCCTCACCTACAAGGATGAGAAGGTATGAAGTGTATAAAGGATTAAAAAGATGATTAAGCTTGTAGCTTTTAGGAGGATGTGTGAACAGATTTGTTTCCGTCATGCAGGACTGGAAAACGGGGAAGAGAAAAGCAGAGAAGGATGAGACGGTCGGGGTGATGATCTTCTCCACGATAGAGCCTGAGGGACTGCCAGACCTGGACGTCCTCGAAGTGTAAGTGCACACATCACGCTCACTGGGCATTGGTTTAAACCAAAGGTTCTCACATCTCGTTTCCTTTAAACACATGGCGTCACCCACAAACTGCTTCCTTTTCCATTTCATAACTACAGCTTTGTTTAGTTTAGAGATTTAATGTAAATTATTTTGTGGCAGAAACCTGTGTTTTTCCAGAATTTGACTTCACAGTGAAATCTTATGTTTTTTTTTTTTTTTTTTTTGGTGAAATCTAATGTTTTTTGGACTTTTCTTCTCCGATTGTTTTCTACTGTCGTTTATTAGAAATCCGAAAAACAACCAGACCTTTTTCCCTAAACAGCAAACCAGCACCTTCAAAGTCACACCCATATAAGACTCACAGACCAATCAGAAGGCGTTTTATTCAATCAAACCTCAGCTTATTTAACCCAAATTCTGCTTTAAATTTGAATGCACCATTCTCATCAGAGACGCTTGTAGAGGTGTAGTAGTGTGAATACTTTCTCTTTACATTTCCACACTTTATTTTGGATGAAGAGATGCCAAAGACTTTGGGTGTCATGTTTACATACAAACACGGGTGAGGTCCATTTTGCAAGCACACACAATTGTATGGTTTTTTTGGAAACGAAGCTGTCCTATTCATGCTTTATATATATTTTTCAACAATAAAATATTGTATTGACTCACTTGGGGCATCAGAAAAGCTTGATGTCATCCAAAACGAGACAGAACAAGTGCTTGAAAAAGAAATGCTCGCTTGCATCTAAGAGAACGAATACAACGTCTATCACATCATGTTTAGAAAAAAAGTTTTTTTTACCTGGTATCAGGGAACCGTCTTAAAATCTGTCAGAAAACAGATGCTTCTTAAAGAATAATTAGCAAAATAGCAACATGACACAGTTGGAAATGAACTGACGTAAGAGCTTCCATGACGTGTTTGTGATAGCCTTATAAAGCTGGGTTCAAATAAAGAGTGAATAAAACTCTTGAACCAGCCGCACGTTCCGCTTAACAGATACGCTACAGAGTGTTAATGTTTATAATGTGTGTTTTTAGCGAGCAGAAGTGTGAGCAGTTCAGTCGTTTCACCAAGGCGATGGATGATGGCGTGAAGGACCTGCTGACTGTCGGAAATGAGCACTGGAAGCGCTGTACAGGCCGTGAGTGAGAAACTCCAAGATCTCCTAGAGTTATATATATATTTTTTTTTAGAGTATTTAGCACTAAATATCTGTCTTTCCTCCGACAGCTCTGCCGAAAGAGTACCAGCGGATTGGTAAAGCCTTCCAGAACCTGTCGTCCGTCTTCACCAGCAGTGGATATGAAGGTCTGGTCTGCTCTCCGCTCACTCCTGTGGATGTTGTGCTTGTTATAAAGGCTTTGTGGGTTGGGCTGAACCATAATGAAAGGGTATGGCAGAGTTAAGTGTTTGTGTGTGGTTTGACATTGTGAGTGTGTGGTTGTGGTGTTTCCTGCAGGAGAAGCTACGCTCACTGACGCTCTCACAGCAGCGGGGAAGACCTACGAGGAGATCGCTCAGATGGTGGCTGAGCAGGTACGCTGTTAATCACAGCACAGGGACCAAGGCCAAGAATTATCCGTGCCGGTTTTTTAAAAAAAAAAAAAAAAAAAAAAGAAGTTAGGGTATGTTACTGTGTCTTTTGCAAATTGATGAAACGCCTTGAGCAGGGGTGCTCATTACGTCGATCACAAGACAACCACTGGTCAGTCTTCTTAATAGGTCAGTGTAGGGCTCCGTTGTGTGAGAGTGTGGAGGAACTCTCCAGGACTCAAAGCTTTTGCTCCGTCAAGTTGAAGTTCACGCTTCGCAGCATGTGGATGTGGGGGTGTGTGTGTGTGTCTCGCAAGCTCCACCTACTATATCACGCGCTCTCTCTCTCTCTCTCTCTCTCTCTCTGGTTACGGTAGCTACTGAACGCACAAAGAGACACAAATAAGTAGACTCAGGTGACAATCATCACTCGACCACCATCTTTTTTTTTGTATTTCCCATGTTTGTTTTAAGAATGTAAAATGGGAAAAGCAGAGAATTCATGATTTGAGTGCATGAAATAATCTCTGTTTCCTTTATGGGAATGTGCTTTTTGATGTCAGACTCTGGATATCGATCGAGCACAGATTCATCAGTCCTTACACTCTGCACTTTCATAGCTGGAATGTCCCGTTATATATCTGTGTTTGTGTTACCTTTAGTCTTATCATGTAGTAAATATACAGAGGCTCAGGATGAGAGCCTGGGAACAGGATTAGCTGTTTTCCCCCGTCATCTTCCCCTTCGTCCTGTTTATTACCTCACGTTGGTTTAAGCTCTGAACATTATAATGTATACTTACACAAAACCTGATTATTGCTTGATGTGTGTGTGTGTGGAAGTCAGTCAGGATTTCAGGCCCAGATGGAGGTTTCGGCACTAAATAGTTCTGGATTTTATAATTATAGTGTTGTTTTATTTTGTTTGGTTCTGTAGAGCAGCGTTTAAGTCTAAAACTATATGTTATGGAAAAGCTTTTGAGGCAGATATTCTTCATAGCACTGATGTGGAGAGTGTCATTGATTGAGGGTTATATAAAATGTTCAGGGACTCTCTCTCTCTCTCTCTCTCTCTCTCTCTCTCTCTCTCTCTCTCTCTCTCTCTTTCTCTCTCTCTCTCTTAATTTACTGACTGAATTAGATTGAGTTTATTTTTATTTCAAGAAAGAAGCAGGAGATAAGCACTGATCTGAATTACATTTTATGTTTAAATCTATAGGCTAGTGTCCTAATTGGGCTTGTCACAACACCACAATGGTGTGATATTATCCAAACACTGGCCAAAAGAACAAAACTTTTAAAATCACTTATTACCCGGCGAAACTGCTGATCATTTTAAATGGTAATGATCCTGAAAAGGAAATTTGTTGGCAGTTTTCCAGTCATCGGTTTTTAACATCAGTGTTTTTAACACCTATGTCTGTGTTTTGAACTCGAATAACACACATCAATCTGATTACTGAACTCATTTAATAGAATAATAAGCTAGATTCAAGTAATTAACTTTTGATAAACAGTCCATGTGCATTACAAGGTCAGCAATCCGTGTGTCTCATAATACAACATACTAACAGGCTAACAGATGAGAAGGCATTGAAAGGACTGAGTTGTTTGTATAGTATTGAAAATATTGTTCATCCGCCGTACAACACTAATGACCAGAAAAATTTCAGTTTCAGGTGAAGAGAGCCTTTTAAATGTAGCTGTGACTCGTGCAGGAAATAATCACTCGCTTTCTTTTTCGCGATCGTTTTGTTGACTGAGAACTTACCGTGTGAATGTGGAAGTGACTTGTGTTGTGTGCATAATAACCTCACATCTGTGTGTTCTTCATTTTTAGCCTAAAAAAGATCTTCACTTCCTCATGGAGACCAACAACGAGTACAAAGGGCTTCTGGGATGCTTTCCCGACACCATCGGAGTTCACAAGGTACTCTGAACATGGAGAACTTGCATGAATCAGGAAAGCACAGGGGTTACTTAAACGCTTAGACTGTGATGTTGAAACGACAAGAAGTGTCGATCAGATAGAGTTGTGTCTTGAGGACATTGTGTGTTCTGTTTGGATTCCTGCAGGCCGCCATAGAGAAAGTAAAAGAAGGAGATAAACTGGTGGCCACCAGTAAAATCACCCCTGGAGAAAAAGTCACTATGGGCAAGCGAGTCAGCACCATGTCTTATGCATTACAAGGTACACACATGTAGCACTGTTCTACTACAGCTTAAAGGGGCAGTTCGTAATGTTTAGAGTCCTCTGGTAGAAAATGAGAAATGGAAAATAAAAAAATAGCCATGGCAGTATTGCAGGGTCCAGGTTTGTCACTGGTGTATTGACATTAATAATGATTGATATATATATATATATCAATCAATCAATCAATCAATGTGTAATTCTATCCTGAACCTGACTGTAACCTGATATCTGGGTGATTCGGTCCTGCAGCGGAGATGAACCATTTCCATAGTAACCGCATCTACGACTACAACAGAGTGATGCAGCAGTACCTGGAGCAGCAAGTGAAATTTTACGAGACGGTAATCTGTTCTTGCACCTCCTGCATGTTTATACAGTTAGAGAAAAAATTATGTGTGTGTGTGTGTGTGTGTGTGTGTGTGTGTGTATGTATATGTATGTGTGTGTGTTTTGTGTTGAGCAAAGACAAAATAAAAATAATGAATAAAAACCAACAATAATAAGGAAATGTATATTCACTTCATGGCTATATGTTTCCTGTACAATTTTATATATATATATATATATATATATATATATATATATATTATTGTGTATTAAGTAAGTATTCAAACACATTTTAGGAAAATATTCCATGACTGGGAGGTGTGATGTGGCCCCAATCATACATTAACAGAACATCCCGAAGTGTGTTATTGCTCTTCTACACAACACGGAATACATTTCATATCCATTTGTAGTTATATTTCATAACATAAGCCTAATAATAAATTTATGGAGGAAAAATAAACAGGTTGTAGAACTTTTGAGAAGGTAAAGGTTTCTGTAAGGGGATGTTTAACATTTAAAGAAGGAGTCTCCAGTGTCAGTGCTTTGTAACAGTCAGAGGTAAAGCTGTAACTTGAAGTTTTCCGACATCTTCAGGACGGATGATTATTAATGTCAAGAGAATGAAAAAAAAAAAAAAACTGGTGAGGGAACGACTGTTTGGACGCAGCTGCTATGACGCAAGTGAGAACAGGAACTAACTTTTTTTCACTGATGTTCCACAACATTAAATATAACTACAAAAGGATAAAAAGTATGTTGTTTGATAAGTAGAAAAAAAAAATGTAATCGTTCGAAAATTGTTGTGGTGTAAAAGGAATAAAACACTTCAGGACATGCTGTTGTTGGAAATTAATCAGCTTTATGGTGTCTCATAAGGCATCTCTGATTCGTTGCGTGTGTGTGTGTGGGTGTGTGTGGGTGTGTGTAATGAATCGCTGTTTTGTATTTCCAGATTGCGGAGAAGTTGAGACAGGCTCACGGTCAGTTCACTACCATGTAAAGCAGAGGACTGCACTGAATCTCACAGGGCTCTCTTTCGCTCTCTCTTTTTCTTACTCACTCTCTCTCTCTTTCTCTTTCTCTGTTCCTCTTTAACATCTGTATTCGTCTATGACCTCAGTGCCATAAAAAGATTTTGTTGATCTCAGACCAAAGGAGGTTTGCTAAAATATCACATCCTCTCTTTCTACATGAAACATCTGCCTGTAATTTTCCGTTTTTAAGCCAAGGTCTTCATCCCAAACGGAGCGAGGATGTAAGGGGTGGCACCCTGAGTACCCTTTAACACCATCACTCGGTGTGCGTTTCCGTAATGCTAATTCCGTCCAGTGTTTTCTCTCCAGTCCAGTGAGATTATTATGGATATGATATTTGTGCCACTAGGAGGATCAGTCTGAATTTTTATGCTTTGAAATTGTGTCTAAAAAGTTTTAAAATTTCGATAAATAAAAATCACGTTGAATTTGCATGTAAATGGGATCTCGTTTCATTCTAAAATAATCCGATTCAGCAAAATTCCTGCTCAGATTTTAGTGCCACAGATCATTTCATATTGACTTTAGGAAAGTCGTTTCAGCCAATCAGCCGTCAGGAAATGATTGTGTGCCTCATGATGAACATGAAACTGGAGCTGGACTGGATCTGTGCTGCCAAAGTAAAGTACGGACGTGAAATTTAGGAAACGCTTTATTATTGCTGCTTATGTGTATTATTTATACATTGGGCATGCATAGCACATTCATAATTATCATCTACTGTAAGCTAAAGCAGTGTTGGAGGAATTATGAGAGGCTTCACGCAAAACCGGTGAGGTGACATCACAACAACATCTGTATCATTATAAAGAGACAGTTCAAGATGTGTTACTGTGACCTTTTATAGCTTTCGTTGTTTTTTTTCCCCTCTAACAGCACATTCAGATATCATCTGTAAAATATTTATTCCATTCCTTTTCATTTATCCAGTATTTGGGCTTCTTAATTAAATGAAGTTGTAGAAGTTAAACTTGGGCGCAGTAGTAACCACCCTGACGTTGATTATTTTCCAATAACAGCACATCCTGAAGTGTTGTATTCCTCTAACGAAACATCAGTTTGCCAACTCGAGCTATTTTTTTTTATTTATTAAACTAGATATCATACATTATAGTGATTATAGTTACATTAAATGTCCACAAAACAAGTCACTGAGGTCGTAACGGCTATAAACAGTCGTCCCTTTTACGTTAATTAGACAAGATGTTGCAGTTCTTGCCGAGAAATTCCTCTGTCCTGAAGAAACGGTTGCAGCAAAAAAAACTTTAGAGCGCTGACACTGGAGACTCCTTCCATAGTGTCCTAACCCTAAGTCGACAACGCTGGAACAGAATTTATAAACAGAAATTAAAAACTTGCTATAGACAGATGATAAATTTACAGTACGTTTGACCTATAACAATAATAATAATAATAATAATAATAATAGTAATAAATCACTATGTAAAATCTTTACATATGCATTGCTTTAGATAAGATTTCTGTAGTGCTTAGGAATGTTTTATGAAGGCCCAATGTAGGAAATAAACTGTGACCAAATGTTTTACATCAGAATTCGTTAAAATTAAATTTTGTATTGAATTGAGTTTTAAAACTTTAAAAAAAAGGAATTTGCAGGTAAACAATATCAAAATAAATATTCCAGTGGCACAAATGTCATGTCCTATGGGACTGCGATTCGATATGAAAGAAAAGACCCGTGTAGAAAGAACGACGAGGCAAACGAGTGTCTTACACCCTTTTTTTCCTACAGTGTCTTTTTTTTTTTCTTGTTTGTTTGGTTTGTTTTGGAGTCACAGAGGTTTGGCCTCTTCACTGTGCCTTTATGTGCTGAGGAACTTTTCAGCATGCATCATATGCTATGCACTTTCCATTTACAGTGCCAAAATACAACAAGCAATGTGTATAACCTGTCTATAATCTCTCTCTCTCACACACACACACACACACACACCTGATCACAAGTCTGGTTTGCAAGCATCTAAAGGAGGGCTGGTCCTTTTTGCACATGTATTTTTATCTGATATCTTACAAATGCTTTTTTTTTTCCTCCAAAGAAAGCCACGTTTCCATCTCTGTGCAATCTTTTCTTTTTCTTGAGCACTTCTTTTCCTCCTCACATGAGTGCGTGTATGTGTGTGTATATACACACACACACACACACACACACACACGTTAACAGATGCATGTGCTTCAGTTCATGATGTATCATTTAATGTATAGCGATGTCTGCAATGTTATTTGCACCATGAATGATATGATATTAAAAAAAAAAAGCCACAAACGTAATTCTGATATGATTTAATAAACTTCGATTTGTATTCTCTTAATGTGGAATTATTCTGTGAGCAGGACAGCTCTCTCGGTGGTGTGTGACTCGAGTATTAATGAGGAGGGATGAAGCAGTGTGTTGTTTTTAATCATGAATGTAATTCATGTGCCATAATGAGCTGCAAGTCACAGACGTTGGTGTGCTTTTCAGCCAAAAAAGATACAATTTAAATTAATTTTGCTATACTTTTTAAAAGTAGCCAAACATTTCAGGCTAAGATGATGATCCTGTTAATTGCAAATTGTTGAAAGGCTGAATGGATGAAAATTATTTACTAGTCTTTGTTTGAGGCCTAAAATCAAAACTTTTTAGTTTACCCCTATGACGCAGAATAGGAAGTACCACAGAATCCTCGCCTGAAAAAAAAAGTCTACTTTCACCATTCAGTCCTTCAGCGTCGTCTCTCCCGTCAGCTCTGATTGGCTGGCTGCAGCAGGGGCCCTCAGGGGGATAGGTGTGGGCGGAAGGTGCGTGGCCGTATCATCATGGTCACTTTACGCAGCGAGTAATAGTCCGAGTCCTTCCAGGTGAACCAGACGATGCCATTGGGTCCCAGCGTATTTTTCCCCTTCGGAGAGTAGCGTCCACCCTGAAGAGCACACAGAAATACTGTAAACATGTATGTATATGTATGATATTAAGTCATGTTTTCTTGTAAAAAGGTAACATTTATTACTTATCTAAAACCTTTAGGAGGTGATTTTTGTTTTAAAGCAACTATGTCAACACTGGATCATCTGTATAACTCATTTCAATATTGCAAGAGTTAAATTAGCTAGAGTGCGATTTGCTGCCTAGACAATTTATTTTAGCTACTGGACTCGATTCGAGTCTCACTTGGCATCAGCAAAGAAATCAGGCTGACATTAAAACAGACATAGCTAGTTAACTTGTGCAAAATTTGCAGAACTTACATCAACATGGTTTGAGGTAGGGCCAGGACACTCATCAAGGTCTGGTGTCTTATCCATCTTCAGACATGCGCAGATAGCTATAGCGCTAACTACATTGTGTGGCATGAGAAACTCAAGGCTGGTGACGAACTGGCGATTACTGAAAGATTTGTTTTATACACCGTTTAACCTGATTGGACAATAAACTGAGCCTATTTGATTGATGTACAGCATACAGTCATTAGTTGGATGAGAAAGGAAGAGATCTGTATTAAGTACTTTGAAGATCTAAATAAAAATGTAAGTTTTTTCTCGGAAATGTACTTAAGTAGGTGTACAAGTGTTCACTTTCAATAATAGACAAGTATAAATACTGCAAAATAATACATAAGTATAGTAAAATTGCAATTACTCCACCCCTGACGTTAGATATTGTCACAAAGCAGCTTGAAAAAAAAGAAACCCCTGAGACAACATGAGACAAACCTTGAATATACAGTCGGGTCCAAAATTTTGGGACATCGACACAATTCTAACATTTTTGGCTCTATACACCACCACAATGGATTTCAAATGAAACGAATGCAAACTGTTGTAATTCCTACACCGTTCACCTGATTTGGATGTAAATACCCTCAAATTAAAGCTGACAGTCTGC
>CM074934.1:15569426-15585496 GCA_037576815.1 Pangasius larnaudii
CAGAAGATAGGGATAGGTGGAGAGTGATGATTCGCTGTGGAGACCCCTGAAGGGAAAAGCCGAAAGAAGAAGAAGAAAGATGTACAAATCACATAAACCCATATTTTATTCACAATAGAGCATAGACAACATATGAAATGTTTAAAGTGAGACATTTTACTATTTTATGAAAAATATTATCTCATTTGGAATTTAATGCCAGCAACATGTCTCAATAAAGTGGGGACGGGGGCAACAAAATGCCGGAAAAGTAAATAATACTAACAAGAAACAGCTGAAGGAACATTTTAAAACTAATTGGATTAATTGGCAACAGGACATTAACAGGATTGGGTATAAAACGAGCATCTTATAGAGGCAGAGTCTCTCAGAAGTAAAGATGGCCAGAGGTTCACCGACCAGTGAAAAACCACACAGGCAAGTAGTGAAACAATTTCAGAATAATGTAAAATTGCAAAGAATTTAAACATCTCATCATTTACAGTACATAATATCATAAAAAGATTCAGAGAATCTGGAGAAATCTCTGTGCCTAAGGGACAAGGCCGAAAAGCAATATTGGATGCCAGTGATCTCCGGGCCCTCAGACGGCACTGCATCAAAAACAGGCATGCTTCTGTAATGAATATCACTGCATTGGCTCAGGAACACTTCGAACAATCATCGTCATTAAACACAGTTCACGTATCTATATCTTGATTGTTTTATTTCAAATCCATTGTGGTGATGTATAACTCTGTCACTGTCCAAATACTTCCGGACCAGACTGTATATATGCACAAGCACACACACACACACACACACATCTCTTTTCTGTTCCGCTCTTTTTTTTCCCGCAGCTCTCGTCTCTCCACCATTTTATCCTCCACGCCACTCACTGCACCACAGAACACAAAACTCCCGCACAGCTGCAGGTCCTTACCACTCACCATTCCAAGCTCCGCCCTCCGCTCACAAACCGCCGCTCGACCACGCCCCCGCCTCCACAGCCATGTACCAGTTTTGGTTCAAAATAAAAGTGGACGAGCCCCCACTTGTTACAGCCTGCTTTTGTAATGGATGGATTTTCTTTACACTCTCATGTGACTGATTTGGGCACACAGAAGTTGAAGTAAACACCAATGTTGGGAAAATATTTTTCCAAACTCTGCAACACGCTAAATCATTTCCAAGGATGATATCAATGCCATCCATAGGCAAAGAAGGATGAACACCCATAGCATCTTCCCCACACACTAGATCAAAAGATATGAAAAAACTGTGACAGGGTTCCTTTAATGGAACAATCATAATGCCAATAACCTCTGTTGATGTACCTGTGTCTGTATTTGGTGAGAAAGGGAAAATGCCCTATAGAATATAACTTTGTGAGGGTTAGGGTTAGAATAATCCTCATCATTTTCATAAAAGAAAGTGATGGTTGTGCAGTGGGAATGACTGACGACTCAAACCTTTTTACTAATGAAGTCACCAGGCCAGTTGATTTTACACAGACAGTAGCATCAGAAGACTTCTGTCCTATATTACTATTTGGACACCCTCCTTTCCACTGGCCCCTACTGACATAAATTACACACATCTGGATTAAATTTTCCATCTGGAACATTCCTCATTCTGGTCTGGGACGCTTCCTGAGAAGTATTTAATATTCCTGAATTCGATTTAAAATTTTCCTTTTGTGTACCACC
The DNA here is from genome assembly GCA_037576815.1 of Pangasius larnaudii. Taxonomy (NCBI): domain Eukaryota; kingdom Metazoa; phylum Chordata; class Actinopteri; order Siluriformes; family Pangasiidae; genus Pangasius; species Pangasius larnaudii. The sequence goes on from CM074934.1 coordinate 15,571,115, forward strand.
ATAATGTCGCTAAGCTGTTAACCCACGCGAATGAGCCAAGATACTCTTCAGCTAGAATTGCAGATGCTGATGCAGTATTAACGTTATGTTCATTAATTATAAATAGCCATGTGGTCTGGCACTGAGCATTTAAACTGCTGTAGTACAATCAGGTTGCACAAAACACGCAAAAATAACAAAAAAATAACAAACAAGCAAGCAAGAAAAATCACAACACCAGTCCCTCCTTAGGAGGAATCCTTGCTACAACCTAAATAAGTAAGTAAATAAATAAATAAATAAATAAATAGTCCAATTAAACAGAAGAGGTGACAAAGTTATCAAACCAGACCTATTCATATAGTGTTACAGTATATGAGAAACACTTCCCAGAGAACAGTTGATATCGTCAACAAAATAGACTTCACGTGAAAACTATTTCCACTGTTTACGCAATTGCACTTGTTGTCCATGTAGTAGTGCAGTTATAGAAAGGAATGATTCATGATTGCACTATTCGTTGCCATCCAGATGAGGATGGGTTCCCTTTTGAATCCGGTTCCTCTCAAGGTTTCTTCCTCATATTGTCTCAGGGAGTTTTTCCTTGTCACTGTCGAATCTGGCTTGCTCATTAGAGATAAATTTCTAAGTTTTATATTGATATATAATATATAAGATTTAAATTTATATATTTCTGTAAAGCTGCTTTGTGACAATGGCCATTGTTAAAAGTTCTATACAAATAAAATTGAATTGAATTGAAAAATAGTTGTCTCCATGGCAGCACAAGTGCATTACAGTGTTAGAATGTTGGAGGCCTACTATTCCACAGTTAAACCTACAGATTACCAACACAAATCTAGTGACTGCAGGCATCCAAAGACACACGGCCTACACAGGCAAAGTGCACCAGTTAAACAACAAACAGTTGGGCCATGTATCAATTTTGGTTCAAAATAAAATGGATGAGCCACCACTTGTTACTGCCCACTTATGCAGTGGATGGATTTTCTTTACACCCTCATGTGATTGATTTGGGCACGAAGGAGATGAAGTACACACCAATGGTAGGGAAATATTTCTCCAAACTCTGCCACCTGCTAAATCATGTCCAGGGATGATACCAATGCCATCCATAGGGAAAGAAGGACGAACACCCATAGCATCCTCCCCACACCCTAGAGGTGTAAGGGTACCTTTAATGGAACTAACCCAATGACAGTAGCCTGTGTTGATGTACCCGTGTCTGTATTTGGTGAGAAAGGCAAAATGCCCTATAGAATATAACTTTGTAACTTTGCAAGGGAGCATAACCCGCATCTTTTTCATAAAAGAAAGTGATGGTTGTGCAGTAGGAATGACTGACGGCTCAAACCTTTTTTACTAATGCAGCCACCAGACCAGTTGATTTTACACAGACAGTAGCCTCAGAAGACTTCTGTCCTATATTACTATTTGGACACCCTCCTTTCCAATGACCCCTACTCATATAAATTACACACATCTGGATTAAATCTTCCATCTGGAACATTCCTTACCCTGGTCTGGGACCGTTTCTGAGAAGTATTAAGCTTTTAACCCACGCAAATGAGTCAATATGTACTAGTCGGCTTTGTTCATTAATATAAGTAGCAATGCAGTCTGGCATCGAACATTTAAATTGCTGTAGTACGACCAGGTTGCACAAACCTTCATAAGTGGTTACCTCAGAGGCAGAGCACCAGCAAGCAAAATGAGCTGAAATTCTACAGGAGACTGATTTTGCCCTTTCTTCCACTTCCTAAGCTTTTGTCTGTATGGAACTAACTCACATGCGTTAAGTACAGGAGCTTAAACTTTAGCGTAATCATACTGTAACACCAGTGTTTCACCTGCATCAGGCCACCCTCTTGCCACAGCAACACGTTCACACAGTACAAAAAATGTATCAGGGTCTTTTTCATTACATTTTGGCAGTTAAAATAAATTTCCAGCAACATCCAAATCAGTCGCTTTCCCAACAGATTGACCGGGCATCCCAATACCTAAAAGAAACTCAGGAGTCTTTCTCTCTTATTAACTCCAGTTTCAATTGTTCAACCTTTAACTTTTCTCTTTTGAGTTTTACTTCCACCTCCTTTTTTCTCTGCGCTTGCTCTGCCTTCATTCTGTCATGGTCTAACTGGAATTGTAACCAAAAAAAAAAAAAAAAAAAAAAAAAACAGCCCCTCAAGTCCCTTCTTATTAGAAATTGATGCTACAACCTAACTGGGGGAAAACAAATAAATAGTCCAATTAAATAGGAGAGGTGACAAAGTTATCAAACCAGACCTATTCATATAGTGTTACAGTAAATGAGGAAGAACTTACCATGCAACATTAGTTTTCTCCAAGTCCGTTACAATGTCCGAATGTTGGCGGCCTAGTATTCCACAGTCAAACCTACACATTACCAACACAAATCTAGTCACTGCAGGCCTCCAAAGACACACGGCCTACACAGGCAAAGTGCACCAAACAGTTGGGCCGTGAATCAATTTTGGTTCAAAATAAAATGGACGAGCCCCCACTTGTTACAGCCCACTTACGTATGGAGGACCACATGGCAGTCCCAAACTAATCTGGCATTTTATTTACAATTAAGATACCAAGATACAAAGGAAAAGCAAACCAAGAAAAAATAATCAGGATGAAAGTGGCACACCAAAACCACCTGGAAAAAAAGAGAGACCAAACCAGGAGCAGGCCTAGCCTTTATAGCCTTCAGGGGTGGGACATAACAGGCCGGTACCTAGGCAGGCTGCTATGCTAGGGGGAGAGAGAGTGAGAGAGAAAATAGACCAAAAAATAATTAACCTACAGAGGACAGGCGGAAAACAAATGGATTTTCCATCAGAATTTCACATATCATTTGTTTAAAAAAATGATTTCCCTTTACCGTATATACACTCTAAAACTGTGTCTTAATGACATATGGACAAGTATTAAAGATTTTGACTGAAAAAAAAAAAACATTAAATTGTGCACAAAATAAATCTAAATGCAAAATAATAAGATGCACTGCATCAAGTGCTACTTTATAAGCTGCTGGATAATGAGTATGGAAGCCATTTTGTGAAATTGAACCAAAATTTGCACTGATTAATGTGATCATCACAAAGTACTCATGAAGTACTCATGCAGCAATATATTAGTGATATAGTAGACTCCTATTAGATTTATTTTAATGCATGCTGTCTTCTTATTCATATATCACCATAATGGTCTTTTTTTTTTATTTTACAGTCTTAAATTGTGTCTTGCTTTTATGTTACATCATATTGCATTTAACAGCAACGGGGAAAAAAGTGATCTGCTTCATAAGTCTGCATTTTCTATCCCCCAATTCTTTCAGGCTTAAAAAAGAAGTACTTGTGTTTAAATTCAGTGATCTAGACACTTTAAAAAATTAAAAATAAAAAAAATAAAAAACTGACTAGGATGCAAGAAACTCAAGAAAAAATTGCCAACTACACACAGTGTGATTTTAATGATGACTGTGGAACACAGAAAACTGGCTTAAGTGCGTGCATAACCCAACTCTGAATACGAGTAACTTGCCCACCATAAATACTGATGTAACTTTTGTACTTAAGTCGTTGAGTTGGAATACGACGAGTGTTTAAAGGTCACAACTTTAGGGTGTTACTGTATGAATCTGAGGGTCCATCATGCAGGTCTGATTATGACTGTTACTATCTAAACATAATACTCCAGTTAGGTTCTTCATTGTTTCTATAGTTTCTATAGTAGCGCTGATTCAGTAGATCTGATGAAGCTGCTCAGGTGACTGGAGAAATATCGGAAAGATTATAAAACAAGTCCAGCTGTTATGACTTATTCCATGAGATAATGCACTCTATAAGATATCTAATTCCTGATCAAATGCTCTAAACATAAATGTGTGGCATTGCGGTGTTTTACTAACAAAGCGCTTTCAGTTGAATAGAACATTTTTTTTTTTAAAAATCTCCAAGGATCTACAGGAAACCATTGATGGATAGAAGTCCCTTCCCAATATGTCTTTGTTAACCAATACTTGGTAACACTTCAGCACTTCCTTTAGCAATAATCGTATGTTCTCCATAAATGTATAAATCATAAATCAGTAATCAGTGGTAATATATCACCACTAAAGCCCAGTCCTAAATCCAGAATGCAGCCGCTTTGTAAAAAATTGATTAATTAAAATAATTTTTAAAAACGATGTTGCTGATTGTGTTTCCTAAAGTTGAAAAAGGTTTTCATAAAAGTGCAAAATGATGTCAAGCACTTTTTTTTTTTTTACCTCCTGACCTCATTGGCCGGGAGGTAAAAAAAAAAAAAAAGTGCTTGACATCATTTTGCACTTTTATGAAAACCTTTTTCAACTTTTGGGGCACAAACAAGTGAGAAAAAGTGACAACCATGAAGGACTAAATGCTGCTGAAATTCATTTAGTTAACGAGCGGATATTAAGAGCTTTCTGACAATGAATCACAAAATTACCATTATTCCAAAAATCCTGTTAACTGTGTGACATGATGTCAGTTAAGAGAACCTGAATATAAAGTGTTACATCATTAACAGTGAATATTTAATATTTGTCTTGACGTATCTGCTACATGTGCTGCTACAGTCTGAATTTGAAATGGACAAATCTGAATTTTTATGCCTTTATTTGAATTCCCTAGTGATGTTTTATAGTTGAATTAGATCAAGTTGAATGGTTAGAGTCGGTTGTGCGAGATTCAAATTCAATTTTATAATAAACAGGTGTAGAAAATTCAGTTCTTCCAATTCAGATTTTCAAATCACTACTTTATTGGCTCATTGTGGCTGAAATAGTAGCAATCAAATCTGTGCTCCTTTGCTTTTCATAAGGTCCCCGGGTGAAGTGGTTTGAACATTTTTAATCTGAATTTGAAAAAACAATTGAAATTTGAAATTTTAGTTGCTTGAATTTGAAACCTTGAACAACATATTTAAGCCATGGAACAAAAAATTCAGATCTGAACATTGTAAATTCACACTGCAATGGCACGTTTCTTATTCCATGCTTATGTTGCCTGAAAGACTGAGAGGTTTGTGGCCAAACTTTGCTTTCACGTCTTTGGAAAATGCATTTCTGCTGATTTTTGCATTATTGTTTGGCCATAATAACCCAAATTGATTAACTTCACATATTTCAGAGTAAAGGTTCTATTCATTGTATAATAGCCTTCCAATAATTTAATGTCTTTCTTGCTACCTTGCTAATTTCTAGTCTTCTTATTGTCTCGTAATCATTATGGTGCCTTCCGGTTGCCTCAGTGGCAATACTGACATTGAACTATGTCATAATAATGGAATAATGGACTTGGCTTACAGCTAGGAAACTGTAAGAAATAACAAAGCTTTAATGAAGGACAACGTCACTGAAACCTGCAAGGATCTACAGGGAACCACACATGGATGGAAGTTTGTTCCTAGTATGGAATCTTTAGTTTCTAAGGCTGCGTTCACACACAAATTTTGCGATTTTTTAGGGTTTTAGGCTGTTCACACAGCGTTTTCAATGGCCTATATCTGACATTAGTCTGAACAGATCACACTCCTAAACTGACCCACATGCGCAATGGAACAGTGTGTCACATGATGTGTTGAAGCTCGCTGTAAAAAGGGCACATTATTCAGCCACAGCCACTTCTTTGGTTTGTGTCCTTGGTTTCTTTATACTTTTCTTCTAAACTTTTAACTTTGCTTTGGCACTGCAGCCAGGTTCTCTAAGGCTGCGTTCAACCATTTCTTTTGAGGTCTCTTCAAACACAGAGCGGTTGTCTTCTATATGATATATGACACCCTAAATGACACCCACCACTGAAACCTTCCTTCGCTGTTATCCTCCATCTTTCCTTCCTGGTAGCGTGAAATTATGAAGAATGTTAAGTTACACTGACGTAAAAAAGTAACATGAATTGTGATCTGCCTCAGAGGTTGCACTGCCCCTTTTCGGATTTCGGTACCACGTAAGAAAGTGGCCCTAATTGGAATTGAAAATGTCCAGATTCAGTGTGTGTATGTGTGTGTGTGTGTGTTTTTTTTTTGCTGTTCACACAGCCATGCAAGTAACAAGTACGTGTCACATGAAGAAAAAAAGATCGGATTTGACCCACTTTTGCCTGCTGTGTGAATGTGGCTGCTTTGTTTGAAGATTAAAAATAAATCTGCATTTGCACTTTCTTGACTTCATTCAGAAAAACGGGATCACTTCACACACACTTCACACACCTTTTCCTAAACTAAAGACTAAACGTCATTCACAGCTTTCCGTGAACTGGCTCAGGTCCTCGGGTTTCAGTAGCAGGTGCTCGGACGGACGCGGCACCTACCTGTTAATCCTCTCCCGCTTTCTTCAGACATCTATTTATATATTAGTCGAGAGGTGTGAACACTTGTCAGAGGTGGGGGTTACATTTGCTAAGCGTTTTGTTTTGTTTTTTTCCAGCACATATTAACACCCCCCCCCCCCCCCCTTCACACACACACACACACACACACACCATCACTACTCTACACCCCCACCATCACTACTCCCGCCCCCACCATGACACACACCATCCTCCTTATCCATCCTCATTACAGCGTGGCCTTGAGGGGCTGCCGAGCACCTGACAGTATAAATACGCGAGTGGACCTCATTCAGGAAAACCACAGAGAGAGAGAGAGAGAGAGAGAGAGAGAGAGAGACGCACAGAGCCGATCAGGGAGCAGGAGGAACAGACCTTAACTGATCATCACAGTGATAAAGGTAAGGAAATTCATTTCTGAACAACTTATCATTTATATTTAAGACAGAAGGTCTTAAAGCAATCGACTCTCTTTACTAAATATCACATCTAGACGCAGACTCCTTCATCTTTCCTGATTTTTTTAAATATTATATCATCCAGCATTAAATACTGCATTGCTATATTCACTTCTTTATTATTCCTTAAAACTTATCCTTGGCTTTTTCATCTTTAATGATATGAAATGCTATGAACTGCACTTCAGATGCTTCAATACTAATTAATAACACATGAAGAAGTTAACTTATCAATGCATTTATGAGCAACAGTCAGGCACAAAACAACAGGTATTTGAGGATGAATAACATTTCAGTTGATTTTGTGTTATATTTTGAATTGAAGTCTTGTTTCACACATTTCATTTTTTAACTTTGCACATATTTCAGTGTTTAAAAAATAAAAATCTACAAATTATACAAGTAAGAATGAAACATTTTCTCTTCTGGTCTTTTTTTTAGCAGTACTTTATCATTTTAATTCATTTTAGTTTTTTTTTCTGGTTTGTTTTTTACTTACAGTTTACAGCAATAAATTGTTAAAAGCATTATAAGTAGAGTTTATAACACACAACTCCAGCCTGCTTTGTGCACTATGTTCGGAGAGAATCACAGACACACTGACAAGTTCTTTCAGAAGCGGTACATCCTTGTAGCGGAGTTTTCTGATAATGAATAATAATCTGGTATTATTCATTTGTTAAAGGCCCAAAAAAAAAAAAAAAAAAAGACAGGTCTGATGACGCACTATACAAAGATGAGCTTGTTTTTTTGTGGTGTTGGTGATATGTTATGAACACTACTTATAATGCATCACGCTGCATTATAATGCATAATAAAGACGGCTAGAGAGTGTAATGCACTTTCATACGCGAATGTGTTCATAGTTATATATTAATATATTATTATATACTATAAATATGACCTTCAGAGAAAGTGTTACCAGAGATTATACCACAGGTCACATTTATATTAAATGTCTATATATTTTATTTAAATTTATAGTAAGAAATAGTCCAAATGCTGGTTTTTTTTTCCCCTAATGGGGAAACATTATACCTAATTTATCATTCTGCCTAATTATAAACTAAAGTGTTTATGTTTAACATTAAAACCTCTTTATGGTGAGTGGATACACCGATTCAGTTTGATTAAATGATTGGATATAAAATCTTTTGGGGAAAAAAAAAAAAGAACTATAAAGTACATAATGTGAATGGTGAAGAATATCTGTGTGATTTTTTTTTTTTGTCAGAACAGAAAGAAATGGTAAATAAGAAACTTCTTATTCGTGGCACCTAATGAAGAAAATCACTTTATCCGAAAAATATCTTTTTTTTTTTTTTTTTTGGAATCAGTGTCACTGGTATATATTTAATTAAATAAATAATTTTACTTCCAAGCTTGAGATTACAAAAAAAATAATCCTGCACATTCCCTCTTCTCAAGCCAAGTCACGTTTATTGTCATTCCTCTATATAGCGTATATACACTGGAATGAAATGGCTGTGCTGCAACACGTAACAGTACACAAGACTACATGAAGTGCAGATACACAGCAGTGTGAGACGACTGCAGGACAACAAACACACACAACAATATACGCAGAATAATACACATGACATGACAATACATACACAGGACATGGACTGTACTATGTGTAGTGTAGCAGAGAATAAGTGTAGCAGCAATACTGGCAGCAAAGAGTCTCATAAATCAGAAGCGTCTGATGCAGCTTTGTAAAGTGTGGGTGTGCAGTGGTACTGAGTCATACTGGATTAGGGGTTCGACTAGCCCAGGTGAGCATTGGGAAGCAGCAGGGTGGTGAGTAATCAGACTGCCTCGGGGAAGAAACTGTAGCGGAGGTTGCTGGTGGTGGTACGGACGCTCCTGTACCTTCTGCCAGACGGCAGACGTAGCCCAGTGCTGCTACTGCTGGAATAATGAGATAAATGTAAGAGGCTCTGGATAACGGTGCCTGCCAAATGCCATACATGTAAATGTAAAATGGCAGGAGAGTGAATGTGAAGGGTGGGAGTGGTCGTCCGCAATGCTGGTGGCGTAGCGGATGCAGCAGTCATTGTACGAGGTGTTAACAGTGGTTAGAGAGACGATCTTTTCAGCTGTTCTCGCAATCCGCTGTAGGGTCTTGCGGTCGGAGACTGTGCAGTTCCAAGAGGTACCAAGAAACCTGGAGCTTTAGACTGTGTCCACAGTTGTTGCACTGATGTACAGTGGTGAGTGGTCTACTCGGGTCCTCCTGCAGCCTGAAGAAGAACAATCTTCACGCTGGTCTTATCAACATTTAGAGAGGGACTGTTGTCTCTACTCCATTCTGCAAGCTGCTCCGCCTTGCATCGGTGTTGCTGATGAAGTCCACAGCTGCAGCGTCATCAGCAGACTTGATGATGTGATTTGAACTGTACTTTGAGGCCATGAGTCATTTTATCCTTACACAAAACCTTTACATGGCTTTAATAAGATCTAACGTTTCACTAATCAATTTTACTACTCAATAATAAAAAGAACAATAATGTCTGAATTAAGTCTGCACACTTTATTTACTATATATCGATATTCTGACTTTTATTAATCACCTCATTTAAACACGATGATATAATTAAGTGAGGAAGAAAACATGCTGTTACAGGAAAATTAACATGTCGCCATGACAACATTGATTATTTTCCTACAACATCGCCTCCCAAAGTGTTTCATTCCTCTTACATTTCAGCAATTTAACAACGATTACAGATTTATTTTTTATTTATTAAAAGGTATGACGCGCACTTTTAACCATTTATAGTTACATTTAATGTCATGGACTGTTTGCGAAACAAGTCAGTCCCTGTTATAGCAGCTATAAACGGCCTTTCCCTCAACAGACTATATATTTTTTTTCTCTTTGTGATGTGTAAACTCATCTGTTCTGAAGACTTTTCCCCATTTCTGGGGCCTGTTACAAAGCGCTTGTCCTGGAGACTCCTGCCACAAATGTTCAATAAATATCTCCTTACAGAAACCTTCACCATGTCGATGATTATACATCCAGGGTAAACAACACTATTTTAATCTGGTTATGTAGATCATCTGCTGTACAAGTCTCTGTTAACATAGAAACGATAAATCTAAACCGTCTCTGTTCTGATTGGATAAACAGATAAAATAGTGTTGTTTACCCTGGATGTATAATCATCGACATGAAGTTTTCTGTAAGGAGATATTTACTGAGTAGTGAGTTTTACGTCATGACTGCAGTGTTACTGAAAACAGCCTTACTGTGTGTGTGTGTGTGTGTGTGGAGAGGAAGTACAGGAAGTAATTAAAAGGACAGAATCCATTGAAGTACGTCTGAACTGTGAGTGAAAGGCACATGTACGACGTTAATTTATGACATGATTCAGCCATGACACCACTTCCCAGCGTGTGAATGAGGTTCATTTCCGGAGCAGCCCACAAGCAGCAGCAGAAAAGAACGTCACTTCTTTACCAGCGGCAGAGACATGAATGACCGAGGGGCACACACTTCATTGTGTTAATGGAGAGCAAAGCAGCTCTGCTGGTGAATCATAAAAAAAGATTTCAAGGTCAAAAAAAAAAAAAAAAAGTCTGAATGGTTTTTTTTTTTCTTAGACTAAATATATCCCTCCTCAGCAGGGACTGCGTGCTCTGTTTGATTCACACTTACCTGCATGCTGCTGTACAGGTTCTAACTTGTTCTTCTCGTCCCTCTTTTCCTGCAGATGCAGTGCGTTTCCTGGCTCTCGGCTGCGCTCTTCCTGAGTGTCTGTGGACCAGCGGTAGATGGACAGTGCTGGGACCTCGCTGACTGCAACGGGCTCGTCTCTCAGGACAAAATAATAGTAAAACATTTTAAATGTCACCATCAAACATGATTTAACCCCCTTAACACTTTTACCCAGTTAATCATATTAAAGGATTGTATTCAGTAAATACAGTCTAAAGGTTGTGGAGAGTGAGCTCATGCAGTTAAAGCAACAATTCAGAAACAGTACATTTAATCTGTAACAGGAAAAGTAAAACTGTACTACTGGTCCACTCTTCTCAGTAGCCCCTTCGACTGCTACCTTAAAGCGGATACACTACTGTGTCACCTGTTTATCTGTTTGACTCACCCTCATATGTTTGGTGCTTAAGGGTGCACTTTTTTTTTTTTTTTTTTTTGATGTAAGGGAAATTTATAGCTATCAGTTCAGCATTATACATATAATGCTAAACTGATAGCTATAAATTTCCCTTACATCAAAAAAAAAAAAAAAAAAAAAAAAAAGTGCACCCTTAAGCACCAAACATATGAGGGCCTGTTTATCAACCTGGATATGAACGGGTTTATTCGTAAATCGTTCGTACGAGTGTTTACACAAGAAATTCGGTTTACTTGAAAATCCTGTAATTTCAGGGGGGAAAAAAACGTTCGTATCCTACTCGTGCTCCTGAGTGTGTGTACATTTACGCATAAGAAGACTAACTAATATAAATCTTACCTTGATTGACTTCAAATCATAATGATGCGCAGGGATTACTGCACTTTTCGATCTGGAATATACTGTGGAGGTTAAATTGCTTATTGTTTATTACTGTTATCCAGAGCGAGTCACAGAAGAGCTTTGGAGTCTCTATCAAAAAAAAAATATATCGTCATGTACGTTCACTAGGTCAGAGACTAAGAGTAGCACTGAGAACATTGAGTTAAAAAAAAAAAAAAAAAAAAACCAGCAGTTTTATATTATTGGGATTAAATAAAGAATTAAAAAAACAATAAAGAAGGTGTGCCAACACAAACCCATAAATTAAAGCAAATAAAACTAATCATTCAATTATGACAAAGGAAAAGGCGCTGTATAAACAGAGGATGGGCCGCAAGCCAGAAACAAATGCCTCAGCTGACGGAGGATTTAGCGCTCGCATTTTATATTATTATTCCTAAGTATTTTTATTGGCATAGAATTGAGTCAAAATGTCTTCCACGTTTTTGTCTTTCAGCCTTTAACCTGATCATTCATTTCAGCTGTCGTTTACACACAACGTTGAGTAAAGTTTGATAAATGAAGCCTGTTATTTGTATTGAACAGATACAGTGTTACAGATTCAAATGCAGGTATGACCGGGAGGCACACTATTTACAGCATCCTTAGTAACCGCCTGGTCAGGGCCACAGTAGTTTAAATTAGATCGGGAAAGGGAAAGAACTGAATTCTTTAGAAATGATTGCAGGCAGGTACAAACAAAAGAAATGACTATGCAAGTGGGTTTTTTTTTTTTTTAAAGGCATATCTCTAGTTGAGACCAATTCTGGAGTGTTGTTGAGGACCTGAAGCCTGACAGTAAATACGCAGGATGGATGGATGGATGGATGGATAGATAGATAGATCTGTACTTTATAGTTTGGCTCCTTCCATTTCAGGTTAAATCCAAATACATGTACAGACATTACAATGCCTCCAGACATTAGGCCGCACCTCTTACCTCTTATTCTGATGCTTGTGTGGAGTGAAACCAAACTGTATGTTGGGGAAGAAAGCGATTCAAGACTGTTTTTATTTTTGTCTATTAAAGACAACTTAAAGTCTGAGACCATGTAATAAATACAGAATGTAATACCTTTGTACTTATCCTTATTGCACACATGATTTATGCACTACTTCTTTTTGTTTAGTCTCAGTTCTTTATCCAAAACAGCTGGAGAAAAGTGTTTTTTTTTTTTTAAATAAAATATAAATCTCTTTTCTAGGAGTGCATCTGGCAGTGCAGGTTGAAGCAGCTGGTCAGTAACACAGAAAACCTGCTCCCAAATCAGCAGCAGAGCAGCGAGGAAGATGATGATGATGAGGACGGGGAAGACAGCTTGAGCCTCGACATACTGCTCTCGGCTCTGGCTCCCCCTGACGCCTCTCGTGAACAGCTGCCCAGTATGAGACCTCAGCGCAGTGAAGAGAAACCTTCTTACTCTATGGAGCATTTCCGCTGGGGGAAGCCCATGAGCCGCAAGCGCCGGCCGGTCAAAGTGCACACGGCCACCAACACGGACGACGAAGGTCACGAGGAACCGTCCATGGAGACGCCTTTTCCTTCACTCAACAGGCGTCAGCTGGAGAGTGACGAGGGGCACGAGCAGAAGAAGAACACAAACATAAAGAGCACCACAAAGTACCGCATAACCCACTTCCGCTGGAGCACACCCCCTGTCGCCAAACGCTACGGCGGCTTCATGAAGCCCTGGTCCGAGCGATCCCACAAGCCCCTGCTCACGCTGCTCCGCAACATCATCGTTAAAAACGGACAATGAGCAGGAAAAAGATGCGAGGGCAGGAAATGTTGCTGTTTAATGGGCTCATAAAGTGTCAATTCTTTCCTCGCCATAGCTTTCTGTAGCTCACCAGAACTTCTTATATTATCACTGATATGAGATATGAGGCGAGATCTTCTGCTCTCAATCCGCTCCCATCTTAAAGCACAAAATTAAAAAAAAACAACAAAAAAAAAATGTTGAAAATGATGTCCGTTGTCCATTTCACAGTCCGAATAAGTTTCAATGATCCCTTTTCAATAATGAGGTCTGATTTCCAGCAGGAAGGTTTACTTTATTATTGAGGTAGTTTATATTCTTATACATCATTTCTTCTGAGACGAGCTGTAAAAAGCTTTCATATCACCCAGCACCTGTCCATTTATCAGTGCCACTGTAAATATTAAACATTCAAATAAACCTGCAATGTTATAAGCAGCGATGCAAGATCAATGGCAACACTTTACTGGAAGGTCCACAAACAAACGTATACAGTACGTCTTGTTATTCGGAACGCTAAAAACGAGTGATTTCACAATTTGACTTTGACTTTTAAAGGTCTTGGTTTTAAAGATCAGATTTCTTTTTTCTAGATGAAATAATCTATGGCTTGATGAAACAGTTCTACAAGCAACATAATCGAAGAACAGAAAAAGACATTGAAACACCAGAACAGAACCACGCCCAGCTCTACATACCACACCCATTTCTCCTGATAAAACAAGTTCCCTTCATTTGCATATTGGAACCTGATAGGCTGTTTAGATTTCCCGACGCAATAACAGCGCTTACCTGTCATGATTTTAATCGGATTTTCCATTACGAGTTTCACATCGCGTTCTTAAAAGAATGTCACCAAATCACTGCAGTGACAATTTCTGCACTCATTCACTTAAAAAGGATTTAACCATAAAGAATTATGCCAATATTGTTGAATATTGAAAAAAAAAAGAAAAAGTTGTTAAATACTGAATACTTAATAAGACGCTTCTGAATATTACTTAAGTGTGTTAAAAAAAAAAAAAAAGGTCAAAGAAAGAAAGAGAGAAAGAAAAAAGGTCAAAGCAAGAACAAGCAAAAGAAAAACAAAAGCGTGTAGAATTGGTGCACGGAAAAAAAATATTTTTGTTATATTCAATTTAATCCGTTAGACTTTTGGGAACAAATATAATAATTATAATAATATAAGTAATAATAATAAATTAATTAAAAAGCCCATTATTATATTTACAACAATTATATATATATATATATATATATATATATATATATA
>CM074934.1:15613746-15625679 GCA_037576815.1 Pangasius larnaudii
AAAGGTTTATACCGCAGCTGATTCAGCGTAAAGGTTTATACCGCAGCTGATTCATCGTAAAGGTTTATACCGCAGCTGATTCAGCGTAAAGGTTTATACCGCAGCTGATTCATCGTAAAGGTTTATACCGCAGCTAAATCAGCGTAAAGGTTTATACTGCAGCTAAATCAGCGTAAAGGTTTATACCGCAGCTGATTCAGCGTAAAGGTTTATACCGCAGCTGAATCTGCGTAAAGGTTTATAAAGTCCACATTTATATTTATTTCACCATTAATGTTGTTTGTTCCTGCCAGCCACTTACTGCAGTAGTGTTGCCCCGTCACTGAAAAAAAATAAATAATAATAATCTAAAGATTCTTAGCAATTTTTGTCCGATATCAAAGATACCTTGGAAAATGTAGTTCAAAGAGAAATTATATTTTTTGAAACTTTCCAGTCTGATTTTAAATGTCTCTCATAGCAGAATCTGGCTTGTTAAAGGCTTCTGACATCTCAGATCATAATATTCTCAACATCTGAGGTCCTGCCTCAGTCACACCACATTCTCAGTCAACATCAAAATCTTCTATGCATCTATTGCTACCACTGACTGTAGTGTTTCTCAAGGATTTATATTAAAGGCACGAAGATCTAAAAGCAGCTCTCGTTATATAACAGGTTAAAGATGGCGGCAACACAAACTAACCTCTTCCACCTACATACGACCTTGAGCAAAGCTGCGAAACGTGCTAGTCGTCGTCTCTCCCTGCTGATATGCAGGAAAAAATATTTCACTTTGATTGGCTGGCAGCGGTGATGAGCTAAGTGTGTCCCGTTAGATTGACTCTAAGCGGACCTGGGAACATCTACGTGCTAAAATGTTAGTGAAAACACCACCACAACTGTCCAATTCAGCTCCTTTCAGAGGTCATTCTTTATATATATATATATATATATATATATATATATATATATATATATATATATAAAGTGTATTCAGTAAGACAGAAAGAACACTGCCTGGGGTTTGCACTCTTCTCTCTAAGCTACGTCACTAAGAAGGACCCTGAGGGAGCGTCTTTCAGAACGTACTCAGTGCACAACACCACAGAGCCTACGTCCGCTGTTCTATTTTAATACCCAGGATAAAAATTTCCCCTCTTTACCCCACTTCACTCACCTACTTTCCTGCTCCATCTAGCTTATGTTCACTTACACAGGCTGCTGTGCGACATGACTGACCGAAATCATCTCTTCATTGTTAAGTATTCTACAAATGTCCTATATTGTATTATTTTCAGGAAATAATCCCCCCCTCCCACACACACACACACACACACACACACACACACATCTTAATTAAAATGCATTACTTGCTAATCGTCTTCTCAACGAAGGAAGAAAGAGGATGAGAAGTTGGAAGAGCAGCTGGAGGATCACTGAAATCTTTACTCGGAGATTATGGAGATTTTTGCATTTAGGAAATAAATAGTATGGCTCATTTGCCTCTTTGCAGCAGGACTGACTCATCTTCTGGCTCTTTTTCCTCGTTGTTTAGAAGAGCTTTGTGTACCGTCTCAAACCGCATAAATAATCAACCAGTAATTAAAAAAGTAGTCAGCTAGTCATCTTTTTCCATAGTTAGGAAAACATGCAAACAGCTATAAACACTCCATCAATTACAGATCTGATTCTGGAACTGAGAGCACGCAGCGTGGAAGCTCATGTCCATCAACAGAGCCCTACTTATAGCTCAAAGACTGGGCTTCTTTGGATGGAAGATGTGATGCCTACAGCACTGTGTGTGATGTTTTTACTGGCTGATAATGACCCAGGAGTTGAAGCACCACTGTCAGACTCTAAACTAGCCATGACAGCCAGCCACAAAAATGGCCCGAGTGGGCTTGTATCGTGACGAGGTACCAGCTGGACCAAATGCACTCACAGATCTGGTCATGACGGAATTCAGAGAATTCACAAAACCTGAACTTGGAACAGATTTCACATTTTTTAAGTGTATGTAAAAATTGCTATGGTCTAAAAACCAGAACACTGCCTGCCCTTTTTGCTAACACAGTCTGTGCCATCTTTAACTGTAATATTAAATCTCAACAAGGCATATCAGGTATACTTTAACATGTGACCACAGTTCCTCCCATCCAGGGTGCATCACTACATTGTGCTCAGTGCTCCCAGGATAAAGCTCTTACTGACTGATGGATGGGTGGATGGATAGACAGATGGATGAAACAGATTTCTGTTCAGATCTGCATAAACCAATTCATTTGATTAGATACAATGTAGTATTTTCATCGTATTGGATGAGTGGGTGGATGAAAAATTGATTGGATGTGTGAGTGGATGGATGGGCAAGTGGATAGATAAATGTATGAGTGAAAGGATGGATGGATAGTTGGATGGCTGAGTAGATGGATAAATGAACGGACAGATGAGTGAGTGCATGGATGGATGGATGGGTAAGTATATGGATGGATGGATGGATGGCTGGCTGAGTGGATGGATGGATAAATGTAGGAGTGAGTGGATGGATGGCTGCCTGGCTGGATGAGAGAGTGGACTGATGTCTAAATGTCTGAGTGAGTGGATGGATGGATGGATGGATGGATGGATGGATAGATGAGTGAGTGGATGGATGGATACAGATAGGAGTGAGCGGATGGATGGATGGATGGCTGGCTGGATGAGAGAGAGGATGGATAAATGTCTGAGTGAGTGGATGGATGGATGGATGGCTGGATGAGAGAGTGGATTGATGTCTAAATGTCTGAGTGAGTGGATGGATGGATGGATGGATAGATGAGTGAGTGGATGGATACAGATAGGAGTGAGCGGATGGATGGATGGATGGATGGATGGCTGGCTGGATGAGAGAGAGGACTGATGTCTAAATGTCTGAGTGAGTGGATGGATGGTTGGCTGGATGGATGGATGGATAAATGTAGGAGTGAGTGAATGGATGGATGGATGGATGGATGGATAGATGAGTGAGTGGATGGATAAAGGTAGGAGTGAGCGGATGGATGGATGGCTGGCTGGATGAGAGAGTGGACTGATGTCTAAATGTTTGAGTGAGTGGATGGATGGATGGATGGCTGGCTGGATGAGAGAGTGGATGGATACATGTAGGAGTGAGTGGATGGATGGACAGACGCACATGTGAGTGGATGAATGGATGCTTTTCACACACACAAGAAAATCTGCACCATAAAACACACCCAGATCAGACATTACATAATTTATAGCTGAGAAAATAAAGAGGTCAAATAAAACTACTGCTCTAGCAGTGATTCTATGCTATTATTAGGTTGTGAAACACATTAGATTCAGTGCAGTACACATGGAAATGTCAGTCTTCGTCCATTTTACTTTGTGCCTGTTAAACCGTTTAAAAAAAAAAAAAAAAGAATCTTATTTCATTAATCCAGAGTCACCTGAATTTTACTGAAAACGCTCCTAGTAGCTTTTAATCAAAACCGAATTTTACCTTCAGTTTTATTCTCCTGCCGCTCTGCTACTCACCCCGAGAGAGAGAGAAGGAAAGATGAGATGAGAGACAGAGACAGCGAGACAGACAGTGAAACAGTGAGAAACTGTGTGTGTGTGTGTGTGTGTGTGTGTGTGTGTGAGTGAGAGAGAGGCGAGTTGCTGGGCACAGGGGTGTCCTATGACTAATACAGTCGTGTATGTGTTGTGAGTTCATCTCCAATCTGGCTGATAACAAGGACAGATTCAGGATGGCTGTGTATCTGTGGGTGTTGTGCTACACCAAACCACCTGCAGAGAGAAAACGGGATGATGGGAGAAGAACTAAACAGAGATGAGCAGAGAGAGAGAGAGAGAGAGGGGATTTCACAGACTGGTAAAATTAGCATTGTTCCTGTGGGTAACAGCTCAAATAATTCAGTACTTGTTATATAGCCATCTAATAAATTGTACAAAAATACTAGAAATTTAGACTCTTTTGGAACGAGTTATATTTTGGAAAGAGTTTATTTTAAAATTAAAACGCTCGTCTTCATCTTGCGGCACCTTACAGGGTGATCTGCAGTAACGGCAACCCGAATCACGACGAGGGTGCCGATACTTTCGCAGTAATACTGAGGATATGGACTGCTTACTTCAGCAGGCATACATATGGCAGGATTCTGAATCTCAGATAGTGTTTAACTGGGTATTAAAGTGCATTAGGTATTGTCCTATACCCCATGTAGTGAGCATACACAGTAAATACGAGGATGTCTGGGACATAAATCAGGACGTTTCTGTAACGATTGCGGTTAATTAATCAAAGACCAGCACTGTTTCACTGTCTCTGGAGCCGGGTTACACAAAGATCCTAACTCAGACTTGTTCAATAATCGATTTAGCCTAATTATGCTCGGTTATGACCGAACCCTAGTTTATCCATTTCCAGAACTTGGTAGAATGCTGTATGCTTGCCACATGTAGCACCATGCGCACCACACCGAGCTCTATGATCATTGCCCACTCATTCCATCAACAGCGACGTAATTAAAGACAAACAGAGATGAAGTCCGAGAAGCGTAAGAGCTCATAAGCCAGGACAGCGCCGAGATCTTTACAGCATCGACGCACAGGACACAGTGGACGCTCTGTTTGCTTGCATAGTGAAGATGAGGATTAAAAGTGCGGTTTGCTAGACACTGGATCTGGCTCGGCTTATCCACGTCACACACTGCATGTACTCTAAACACTCCGTCTCCTGCACTCATAAACACACTACAGACTTGGCAGAAGCCTCTCCTTTCTGTTTATTTCCTGATAATATACACAATTAGACACAAACAAGTGACATTCGTCCTTTTTCTCTGAAATGATAATGATAAAGCTCTGAGGACCTGCTCATTCCTGATATCCACCGAAACCGAGTGGCGTCACGGGCGTGACGGCGACATGCTTTAGCCCTTAGCTAATAATAAATAATAAAACCCAGGTGTACAGCCTACATGGCATGTTATGGTCATGTGACCTACTTATGATCAAGTGCAACAAACCTGATAACAAGCGCTTTTAATTAGGTTCAAAATAATCTGCTCGTATTAAATATGCTTTTGGAAGATTAGGTCTTTCCTTGAGCCCATCCCACATTCTTGCCCATGAACACAAAGCTCCGCCCCCAGAACCTACAGCAGTTCGCTAAAGAGTTAGCATTAGCCCAGACCGTCATGACATCACTTTCATGCGCACTCGGACGTTCGCCCGCTTCAGATCCCAGTTCGAACACTATAAACACGCATCCTCCGGCTCACGAGTGCCGTCACTGTCCTTTTCCTGTTCCTTTATTATAAGCTCTTATAAGTGCTAAGCTTCAATACTAGCATTGCTAGCTAAAAGATAAGTCATTCTCCTGCTTGAAAGCCGAGTTACATCTCTAAAAGCATGCAAACTTCAGCTCATACTGATTCATGAGGATTTCCAAGTGTCTTCGCTGTCCTTTTATTGCTTTGTAATGGAAAAAACCCTATCTACTCGAGTCATTAACTAAAGTCACCCATTCAAACAATTTAAAGCTTTACACAAATTGTATTTACAAAACTGTCCAGGAGCAACATCGCTAATTCTCTGTCCACCTTCATAGGTTATAAATGACTCTTGCCAGTTTTTATTCTGGTTTTAATCTGTTTCTTCTTGTTATCTAATTCTTACAGGAGAATTATCTGGCTGCGCTGGGTGCTTGCCGATTTCAGCCTGAAACGAGGACAGAGTGAAGAGGTGTTAGAGTGTCTATAAAATGATTGACAAGAGGCCCAAACACAAACAAGCATTCTGGACCAGAAGGCAGTTTTCCAAATAGGTTTCCTCAGGCATGTAATGCACTTAAACCATTGTTTTTTGTTGTTCTACATGTTTTTGTCAACGTTATTTGTGCAAGTAAAAAAGAAAATGTGATATATGTAGGATGTGTGGAACTGCATCGTTAACACACTCCCAACTCTGTGATTTATAATTGATTGTAATTACTACAGACCTTCTATAGCAGCATTACTTAATCACGCGTCTGGAAGTCTTGTCCTGTCCGAACACTACTTTAGAGTCTTGACTGTAATTCAGGATTGTAATCACATATATAAGGCAATGCAGTCTATTCTAGAGTCAGAGGCTTTTGCATTTTCATTGCTTTTATCTTATAATGAATACTGAACTAGAAATCCTGGCACATCGTTGGACATTATTCCATTTAACCTACAGTGCAGAAACTGATTTCTGTACTTCCTGTATGATGACGAGAAACCTGTGAGTGAGCAGAACAGCACTGATTATGCTTTTAGCTTCGTGACTAATAACCCCTGCGGATGTGTGCCAATAAAATCAATCACTGTGACGGCTGCATCAGTTCAGCGCTGATATTAGTGTTTAACCTGAAAAGCCAGCGGGCTTTAGTTAAGATCGGAAGCACACGATGTACAGAAGAAATAGAGGAGTGCTTTTCGCATGAGGTTTTACATCCAGTTCTTTTTTTTATGCGAATTTCAAGAATGGCGTTATTAAAAACCTGAACGGAAAAACATGTCTTTAATAAATTGGAGTGGTATAAAGGATATAAAGGAATAAACTCCTTATTGCTCTTATTAAAACAAAAAAAAATATTATTTTTAATTAATTATTTCATTTTCCTGTAACAGAACAATGAGCATAAGATGCTGTAAATGAAGATAAATTGATAAGATAAATGAACTGACAGGATGGGGTTCTCCTTCCAGCTATTATGAGAATTCTGAAGAGTGTGAAATATAAAAAAAAAAGAAGGTTTTCTGTTTGGTTGAGGTGGTAAAAAAGAGTAATGGAATTGAAAAAAATAATTTAAAAATTTTCTTGAAAAAATGATGGATGTAAATCGGATGTTTCAGATTTATATCCAGACTTTAAAAATGTAAAAAGTTTAAAAATAAATAATTAAAAAATGGGAACTGGTTTTAAAATTGTGAAACGTCTGAAAGGACCCCCAGCTTGTCTCAGGCTCATGCATACCTTCATGCATACAATGGTAGGAATGTACTACAGGAAATGAACAGATGAGGGAGAGAAAAAAAATCAGAGAGAGGACGAATGAGAGGAAATGAGGGAGGAACAGAAAGCTACACGAACGGGAGTTTAATTTAATTAAGTGAACTGCTGCTAAAGCAAACCTGACTCACTGCCCCGTTGCCTCATTCCTGACTCTGAATGAGCCGAAACGTTCTCACAGATCAGCATTTCTCTCTGTACAACTGCACAATTAACCCTCATTTAATCAGGATGTGATGAAAGGATCACAGCCGTGTGATATCAGTAAGACTTAGCTCAACTTATGTAATGCTAATCTAATGCTAGATATGGATTTTTATAGACTCATGATTTAACTTTATGTGCTTGCACACTATGGCAGTTTATTTATTTATTGATTGATTGATTGATTGATTAATCGATTGATCGAATTGATTGTGTGAGATTTTGGCCGACGAACAAAAACCTTTCAACACAAAATTGTCTGTATTGTCTGGGTAGGAGGGGCAGACTCTCACTCCCCTGTCAATCACAGTGACTCCAGCCAGTCGTGTGCATGTGCGAGCTCATGTATGAGGAAGAGGGCAGATAGCGCTCAAATGTGTTACGCTATTTTGAATATTGGAAAAGCTTCACCATTAATGAACAGTTTACAGCTGAGGCACTTTGAAGTGTTTGGGTTTGTAGTGGTGTTACCCACTCTCCATTAGGACTCTGTTCTCGTCATCAAGAGGATAAATGACGTTTATGCTAAAACTCTTCTCTTTCATCGCTGATGTCTCTAGCCGTGTAGCTAGTCTGAGGTCCGATTAATTAATTTACACAAACGCATGCGAATGGATGGAACGGAGGATCTGATACAGAAGCCGTGATGGTTTGGAAAAACTATCCAACTATTGAAAAGCTGCTGAAATGCTTTAACCTGCAGATCACTAAGCAATGCTGAATATTTACCGGAACTGATTCACACTGATCTCGAGAGCATTTCGGCGTGAACGAGGTCTTCAAGACGTTCAAAGCTTTGGGTAACTAATTCCTGAAAAGGCTGGAAATTACAGGGTCTGAAACAGAAGCGTGATTATGGAGTGTTAGAGCTTGATTATGGTGAGAAACCAAGCGGTGTGTGCGTGTGTGTGTGTGTGTTTTTTTTAAATAACCGCCCACTCGCTCACCTGTTGTCCTACATTAACACGTCTGTCTTATTCCAAATCGCACTTCAACTGAGACTACATTAATACGTTTCACTGTCACACTAATAAGCTCTCTATGCAGAGCATTTCCTCAAATCTTTTCTCCTCTGAATCCGTGTGTAAACACACACGCGTTTCATTTCTTTTTCTTAAAAATGTACACAAACCCACCCCCGCGTAAGCCGCAGTCGGAGTCTGCAGTCCAAACGCATTAGTGTGATTGGGTCACATCAGGAGAGGGAGAGAGAGGGGGAGAGGGAGAGAGAGAGAGAGAGAGAGAGGGGGAGAGAGAGAGACATAGGGATTATATGGTGCCCTTCAGAGCTGTTACATAAGAGACATCCTGAGCCCACTTTCTGCTATTTTTACATGAAAGTGGCGCCGAGCAGCAGCAGGTCTATCCTGCAACTACACAAACTCACGGCACTTTGAATTCATGTCATTTTATAATGATTTATTCGTCACAGCGCCATAACCATTACGATAATCCCGAACAAAACCAGTCTGCATCCCTTTAGGACAGGTTATAGAAGAAAGGTAAGGAATAAACCCCTCTGTGTCATGCTGTTATGGGAAAATAATCAACACCCGGGTGGTGAGGTGAAGCGGAGTTACTGTTACTACTCTGAAGTTGATTATTTTCCAAATACAGCATGCCCCGTAGTGTTTTATTCCTCTTACACCAATCTGCAACACATTGTACACTTTATCCTTTTAAGGGTACATTTAACAACGAAATTCCACTAAACAATTTTGCAGGTTTTTTTTTTTTTCATTAAAGAATGTCCGCGTTCTGTTCTCTCTTACGTTATAGCAAATTATTTTTTCCCTCACCAGCCTATCTGTTGTTCGCTCTCATTTGATAATAAAGACAAGAAAGCCCTTTATCCTGATGATTCCCATACGAAAAGCTTCACCACATCAAAAATCTTTTTTTTTTTTTATCTATTTAAATAGTACACTGTATATCCTGGATAATACAGGATCCTGTATATACTGTATAACTGTATAAATTAACTACTTACATAACTTGTAGGACACGTACTGTATGTTGCTCGTATATTTAATTTGAAAATTGACACTTACGAAGAAAAAACATGAAAATATACCAAGTCATAAGTGACATTTATTCAAAGCCCTTTCTGAGCAACATGAGCGTCATTGCCGAATCCCGACAACACCACAGCCATCCGTGAGCCGGGAGTCAAGAGCGCAAAATTGGCCGGGCTTACTCTCTCTCCTGTCAATCACAGCGACGCTAGCCAATCCTGGGCGTCTGTGAGCTCATGTATGAGGAAGAGGGCAGATAGCGCTTTTCTCCGAGTGGGTTACGCTACAATGTGACGCAGCATGAGCAGCACTTTGAAAAGACATGTTTGGTTGGATTCACGTTTCTCGGACAAAGCACATGATTAGCCTTCACTCTCCCCAGTAGGTAGCTGTTATAGTGGAAGAGCTGATGGGTGGGAATTTTCCCAAGATTCCAAGATAAATTAGAGAGGAAATGTGGGGGGGGGGAAAATCATTAAATTAAATCATTTAAAAATGTATAATTTTTTTAAAAAACAAAAAGGACATTCAAACTTGTTCAGCATTCGAATTTGTATTTTTGCCTTTAAAATATTACATAAATATAGATTTTTTTTAAATTACATATATTATGCTATATAAACACTACTAATAGTGATGATTTTTGGACGGATGGAAATAATATTATTAGGTTTTAAAAGCAGCAAGTGATCATACTGGAGAAAAAAAATTCCCAGTTGAAATAATTCATGGGATATGTAGAAACTCATTGGAAATGAAAACTTCATTTAAAAAAAAAAAAAAACTTCTTTAAAAAAAATAAAATTAAAAATGCTATATATATATATATATATATATATAAAAAAAATTTAATTATACTTAAAAAAAGGAGGATTGTTTTAAAAATCTGTTTTTTTAATTAAATTGCATGTTTTTTTATTTCATTTTAAATGCATAACTGCAAGATATATTTAATATTTTAAATTATATTTGATGTATAATTTCTTACTATAATTTCTGATATAGCTCCTGGATACAGTGGATGCTGTGCCTTGACATTGTTTTGTTCAGGGTTTTCACCGAAACCTCAACCTCACACTGACAGAACCGTAACAAGCTACGAATCATCACGACACGTCTGCGTTCAGAATCGGGGCGTATGATGACATCGCACGACTCGTAGCGTGGCGCGATGAGCCTGCTGAGTCAGCTGAACCACTGAAAGCCAGCTGAGGCTCGGATAAATCGATACCGACCCACGTACGGTGCTGTACGTCAGCCCGAAGCGTGACCAATCACGTCATCCAGAGCAAAGTTCCTCGGCGTGCTTTCCTGCAGAGCCGGAGTGTGTAAATAGACTGACGTCTGTGAGGAATTTCATCTGACCGGACGAGAGAGAAGCTCCATCTGAGAGCTGCATACCATCACCAGCACACCGCAGCTTCTTCGTGTAAACGATGCACTGTCAGTGTGTGAAGGACACGAGGGGGGAAAAAAAAAAAAAAAAAAAAGTGTCTGGCCAGAGATGACCTTGTGCATATAGGTATGATTTTAATCCTACACACACACACACACACACACACACACACACACACACACACACACACACACACACACAGAAAGAGAGAACTGTAGCCCTTACCGTACATGGACAGACGAGACCGTAAAGATGCTCTTTCTTGTCCTACCCTGCAGCTTCTCTGATGCAGCTACAGCGACGCTCACATATACACACACACACGACCCTCTTCCGTCAACACACACACACACGGAAAAACACACCCACAAGCTCACACGCTCAGATGCGTGCAGAGCGAAATGATAAGCGAAGCATGATGACCTTGGCTTTCCCTGACTGCGCTCCCAAGTGCTGGAAAAAATGCTGATTATCCACACGGCAGCACACACCTCCTGTTCACCAATCGGCTCTCAGGGGGAAGCAAGAGGGGGTGGGGTCATGCGTTAGAGAAACAGAAGCTCCTCCCACTTTCAGAGCTATTCCTGCCCCCCTCTCTCTCTCTCTCTCTTTCTCTCTCACAGCAAGCATCATCATTTATTATCCGTCATTCCTCATCCTCAGTCTCCCTGTGGGTTTTCTACTGCTCTCACACCGCACGCTGTCACACACACACACACACACACACACACACACACACACACACACACGTCTTACTATCCCTATGAAGACCTTTCAATAACATAACTAATGCAGCTAATTCGTGCAATGCTACACCCTAACCTACACCTCAGTGATGAAAAAGGAAACATTTTGACTTTTGATATTTTGAAAATTAAACCGCGTGAACAGATGACAGACGAGTGTGTGATATGAAGAAAAAATGAAAAAAAAAAAAAACCACAGCTCGTATCCAAACACTGGAGAGCACAGACACAACATGCGACATCCTCAGACACCAGCTTAGAGAAGGACAGCGGCTACGGCCGAGTCGTCACCTATGCGAGAATTTCCAAGTAGCGCTCGCTGCAGAACAGAAAGGTCCATGGGGTGGAGACAAACCTGTCCTGACTCCTCCTTCCTGGGCGGAGTCAAGCCAAAAGGGTGTTTAATGTGTTGGTTACGTGTTGTAGAGCACTGTGAGGGTTAGTGTTGGGGTTAGAGGTTAGGATTATATGATGAGATCCAGCTCCACCCACTGGACTTTTGGACCATCTCGGAATTTATATTCTCATTTGTGTCTGTATAAACAG
>CM074934.1:15634285-15644525 GCA_037576815.1 Pangasius larnaudii
TATATATATATATATATATATATACATATACATACATATATATATATATATATATATATATATATATATATATATATATATACACACAGTGAGGATTGTATTCTTTTCTAATTTACAACAACTTGAGTGAAAAGTAGAATCTTGAAACATGAATTTCAGAGTTTCTTAGTATTTTCGGTACATCCCGTTTTTGACAGTGTGCACTTGAGCTGGCACAAACTCCACAAGTTTATACACCGATCAGCCATAACATTAAAACTACCGACAGGTGAAGTGAATAACACTGATTATCTCATTACACTTGCTCAGGAGTGGGATATATTAGGCAGCAGGTGAACAGTCAGTTCTCAAAGCTGATGTGCTGGAAGCAGGAAAAATGAGCAAGCATAAGGATCTGAGCGACTTTGACAAGGGCCAAATTGTGATGGCTAGACGACTGGGTCAGAGTTGGGTGGTCTTGTGGGGGTGTTCCCGGTATGCAGTGGTTAGTACCTACCAAAAGTGGTCCAAGGAAGGACAATCGGTGAACCAGGGAGCGGCACCCAAGGCTCGTTGATGTGCATGGGAAGTGAAGGCCGGGCCGTCTGGTCCGATCCCACAGAAGAACTACTGTAGCACAAATTGCTGAAAAAATTACTGCAGGTTGTGATAGAAAGGTGTCAGAACACACAGTACATCGCAGCTTGCTAAGTATGGGGCTACGTACCAGCAGACCAGTCAGAGTGACCAAGCTGACCCCTGTTCACTGCTGAAAGCACCTATAACATGCACATGAGCATGAGCATCAGAACTGGACCATGGAGCAATAGAAGAAGGTGGCCTGGTCTGATGAATCATGTTTTCTTTTACATCGTGTGGACAGCCGGGTGTGTGTGGGTCGCTTACCCGGGGAAGAGATGGCGCTAGGATGCACTATGGGAAGAAGGTAATCCATTCATGTGGATGTTACTTTGACACGTACCACCTACCTAAACATTCTTGCAGACCATGGTTTTAATGTTATGGCTGATCAGAGTATATCTGTACAGTAGATAACATTTTTAATTGCATCTTTCCTCTCATTGTATAATGCTGTAATGTTGTAGTGATTCTTTCCAACTGGTCTGTTGGATAAGCGATAAGTGTTTAAATAATTTTAAATCATGTTTAATAGAAATTTCAAATTTGTAGGATTCACATTTGTAGTTCTCTTAACTGACACTTCAATCACGCAACCTGTCTATGTGCAGCTCTTAAAGCCATCACATCATGTTGACGCTCTTCTGTGACGTCAGCCATCGACGACCTGTAGACTAGGAGCATCACAGCTGAGTATGTAATCCTATTTGTGTCTATCTACTTGCCTTCTGTCTCCTCTACTCCCTCGACACCTGCTGCTCCTCAGATTGGCAAATTATTTCCTTCCTGATCACATGATGTTGCCTTTTTCTTCGGTACATGTATTCCTTGACATTTACATGAGGGTCCATTTGTTCTTCATGCTGCAGCTAGAAAACACTGTGGAATTACAATACAGCACGTAGGATATTAGAGCAAATAATCCCTTATGGAAAAGTGCAAATGGATTTACAGCACCTCTGAGCAAAGCAGGAAAATATGTGTAGACAAGATGGTGAGTAGTTTCATTTTCTTTAAATTCTTTAATTCTTTTAATTTTCAGTTGTATTATGTAGCGAAACCCACTTAAAGACTCCAATACAACTCTTTACCATCATGATTTGTATCAACAGTGAAGACTTAATACACTTTCATGTTTAATAATGAGCCATATACCCTGGAGACAGTCTATTTTATATGGATACATACATTTAAAAAAAAAAAAAAAGGATGTTCACCAAAAGTCAGAGAAGCAACCAAGAGGTCAAAGGTAACTCTCATTATAATGCTACCACCACCATGCTTCACCATAGGTATGGTGGGGCACGGTGGCTTGGTGGTTAGCACGTTTGCCTCGCACCTCCGGGTTTGAGTCCCACCTCCGACCCTGTGTGCGCAGAGTTTGCATGTTCTCCCCTTGCTTCGTGTACCGTGGATTCCTCCAGGTACTCCGGTTTCCTCCCCCAGTCCAAAGACATGCGTTGTAGGCTGAGTGTGCGATTGTGCCCTGCGATGGATTGGCACCCGTGTGTCCCCCGCCTTGTGCCCCGAGTTCCCGGGGATAGGCTCTAGGCTTCCCCGTGACCCCATGTAGGATAAGTGGTACAGAGCAAATGTATGGCTGGATATATGTGTGTGTGTGTGTGTGTGTGTGCATGTGTGTTATGTGTATACCAGTTTGCAAAGTGGTTTTTGGTAAACAGGTTTTTGGTACACAGTGATCACTGAAGACTTTGCTAATGCCACCATTTCCAGAGGTTCCTAGCTGAGTTGGTCTAAACACTTGGCCAAGGAATAGCTCCTGTGTGCCAGAGATTCGATTTCAGCTGCTATCTGTCTTAACAAGCTCAGTACCAAATCTGGCAACTTGGCTCAGATCATCTAATGACATCTGAAATAGCTCCATTCTGTCCTGTGAGGGGTTCATCCTCGTTTTTCAATGTGACTGCGACCCCTTTGAGGCCAGATATTTTTATGTATTATTGGTGTTATGGATAATCATCGCACCTGACACACCCTGTACTATCCCTCTGATGACTTCTGTAGGTCTGCATGAATGCGGACCTAACAAAAGCAAAAGTGGTATGAATATTATTCAGTGCAAATCTACAGTATCCAAGTGAGATTTTCCACTGAAACAAGAGTGAGAATTGGGTATAACTTGTTTTTGGGAAGTGTCCATGTGGAACCATCCACAAATGGAGATGGTACACAGCCTGGACAATCTTAAAATCTTCAGCCCTTCTTACCCTATAAGACAGTATATGATAGCTGTTTTAGCCCAGTTAATTCCACAATTGCCAGTCATCTTTTGGATCATGTATACAGAACAGTGCACACAGCACTCATCATCAAAAAGATAGCAAATCATCTTTCTTTAAACTCCAAGCCCACTACAAAGCTGTGATATTAAAGCTATGCCAGGTTGTTGGATACTTTCCAAGAGACGTATAGTCCATTCATTCATTCATTCATCTTCGGTAACCACTTCGTCCTGGTCAGGGTTGCGGTGGGACTGGAGCTTATCCCAGGAACACTGGGCGCAATGTGGGAGAATTCACCCAGGATGAGATGCCAGTCCAGTAGAGAGGGTGTTGTGATTGTGCAGTGCAGTCATGAGCTTTGTGTATGGAGTTTCACATGTTCCCCTTGAGGGCTTGCTCAGGATGGTCAAGTTGCTTCCCACTTACCCAAAAAAAAGCTATATCAAGGTATAAATGACAAAATTTCTGATTTCTAAATAATGAATATTCAGAATTGTATAGAAAGAGTGCACACAAATTTCTACATCTCCTTATTAGGTAATAATAGCTTCCGAAGATGATTCCTTATAGCCTTGTGCATATAATATTGATAGGAATAGTGGCAGAATCATTATAAGAAAAGATACTGATTACAGAAACAACGTACAAACAGTAAAAATTACACAACATATTCTTGCCTTCTTGCTCTAGTCTCCAGATCCAATATGACGTTGACCAGGATAAAGTGGTAACTGAAAAAAATTTAATGAATTTATCATGGAAATGAAGATGAAGAAAATGATAATGATGGATAGGTCTCCTTTTTGTCTTTTGCAGGTACATCTGTCTCTCTTACCTGAAAGACAGACAGGATTGTTAAACTTGTCATAATGTCGGGAGGGAACTGCTTCAACGAGTCCCACAACATGCAGAAGATGCAGGTCCCGTCCCATCTTGCCCCGTCCTTGTCTCCAGGCCTGCGGCGCAAGCAGCTGATGTGGAAGAATGCCGTCAAGCACATCATCAGCCAGCATGAGCTAAAGGAGCAGTATGGTGCCGAGCCAGCACGCAAAATTTACGTCACTGATGTCTATATTGAGGAAATAAACCGACAGATACAAAGCAAGACATCACGTGGTTGCACCAAACGCCGTTCCTCTGTTGTCCGTGTTCATCCATCCTTTTTCAGAGAACAAAACTGTTCCAACAGCGTGCAGACAGGTGTAACCTCTGAGTTTGCCAGCGACGCTGATTTTTTTGTGCGCCCGGGCCGTACTATTCGTGGAGTCTGTGTCCCAACTCTGAGACACACCTTCAAATCCCGTGACCTAGAGAAGCTCTACCAGAGGCACTCATCACACACCAGACGTAGCTCACTGGTGGTCACGAATATTATAGACGCTGCTGCAAAGCTCCACCTGCTGGTCCTGTATCTGGCCCTCGCCCCAGATGGAATACACCCAATACATGCCTGGATTACTGGCTTTTTCATGGCATTTGCATTATTGCTTTGTGTTCTTGTGTTCACCTGCAAGCGTTCCCATTTTCCAGAGTGGCTGCATTATGCTGGCATGGCCAGCTGGCTGTCACAGACTGTCCAGGTGCTGGTTAGGCTTGGGTACGGGCTAGAGAACGACCCATCCTGGTATGTACTGTTCACCCTGTTTGCCACGTACACACTTCTGCCATTACCGCTGCTCTGGGCCATCGGGGCTGGCTCACTAACTTCAACACTGCACCTTATTGTGGAGACCGTACAGCACTTCAATGAAGCCGGACTGCTGAGAAAGGTGATGGATAGTTACTATGAATGGAAATATATTTATATATATATATATATATATATATATATATATATATATATATATATATATATATACAATCAGACATAGTTCCCTTCCATAGATACTTTTCTACAATGTCTACCTTTGGTGTAAGGCTGCATCGATACCATTTTTTCACTACTTGTTGAAACTGATAACGATACTGACACCAAAATGAGTAACCTGCTTAGTATTAATCACTGGGGTCACTACTCATGGAGCAGTTTAGTTATCTCTCTAGTCTAAATAGTAGCCATGAAAAGTGCTCAACTGCATGTTCTTGTGCTTATGCTATGGTAGCTAGGTGATTTTAAATTAAGTGCATTAGCTAGCTACATTATTTAGCTTGGATCAAGTAGGTTTGCAGTGGAGAAGAGTGGGTTTTTTTCATTTCCAAAAAGTGTTTCTGTCCAATTTCATTGCGTCTGAATGCCTTTTTGTCAAGGACAGATGGTGGTTGACCATCAAGAACAACATGCTGGGTAAGGGCTGTTATGGTCACTCACTTAGCGTCGTCTGTAGACAAATTTCTCTTGCCTAGCCAGCGTTTGATGCAAGTAATGAACTCCTCGTGCTGAGTTTTACGTTTAAGATGTTTTATCAGGTTACTTGTATTGTAGGAAGATGCTGTAGTTCCTCCTCTTGATATTTTCACAGAGCACAGTTTGCAGTCTGCTTTACTTTGATTACCGTCACTAATCACGATGTATGTCATTAGGCTTACGTCACATAGCGTTACATGGAAACAGATGTTGATATCAGGGCGTTTTTACATGTACCAGTAAATTAACACAGTATTAGACGGATATCCGATACTGGTATTGGTACTGATGCATCCCTACTATGGTGTATATGGAACAGTCTTCCAGTTCTCCGTACTTGATCTCTATGCTCTTTTCCCACCCCAGATTCTTGCAAAGGCCTTGCTGTATATGAGTATGAACACAGCAGGGCTATTCATTCAGTATCTGATAGACCGGGCACAGAGACAGGCCTTCCTCGAGACTCGGCGCTGCATTGAAGGCCACATGAAGCTGGAGATGGAAAACAAAAGACAGGCAAGGAAGCACATGTAGTATTGGGGGAGTCATACACCGTGCCCACTGACTCTGAATGCAGAAGAGAGTTTAATGTTTATGTCTTCAAACAGGAGCGTTTGGTGTTGTCTATACTGCCTCGTTTTGTTGCCTTGGAGATGATTGCTGATATGACCTCCATGGATGATGAACTGCTGCCTCAGCAGTTTCATAAGGTCTACATCCATCAGTACACCGATGTCAGGTATGGAACTCCTCCTTTTTCTCTGGCTGTTATTATCTTTTAGGCTAAAATCTTAAAGTAAATCTCACTTAATCCAAGTTTGGGTGGAGCTCACTGTTAATGTACCTTAATGAAAGATATGGACACCTGAAAACATGAATAGTGTGTTACAGAGAAGTGTATATACACGTATATATAGTTATAATTGCAAACAGTAATACACTGCTAAAAGAAATTAAAGGAACACTTTTTAATCAGAGTATAACATCAAGTCAATTAAACTCCTGGGATATTGATCTGGTCAGTTAAGTCGCAGAGGGGTGGACTCCTGGTGCACGACAATGCCCGGCCTCATGTGGCGAGAGTATGCAGGTAGCTCCTGGAGGATGAAGGAATTGATACCGCTGAATGGCCCCCACGTTCGCCTGACCTAAATCCAATAGAACACCTCTGGGACATTATGTTTCGGTCCATCCGACGCCACCAGGTTGCACCTCAGACTGTCCAGGAGCTCAGTGATGCCCTGGTCCAGATCTGGGAGGAAATACCCCAGGACACCATCCGTCCGTCATTCCTAACACTTTACACAGTCCATATCAGTGTAGATATCCAGCATGATATTTTTCCCCATTGAGATCTGATGTGTTTTCAAAGTGTTCCTTTAATTTTTTTGAGCAGTATATATTTGTATATACTGTATGTATATATATATGCATATTATTATGCATTTGGAAGATAGCTGAATTCAGAAGATGTTGATTAATTTTCTCTAACAGCAGCTAAATTAACAGTTTTTTTTTTTAAATGCTTTGGTGACATTTTCTCTAAGGAGATGTTTATTTAGCATTTATGGAAGGAGTCTCCAGTGTCAGTGCTGTGTATTAGTCAGCAGTAAAGCTGTAGGTTTTCCAACATGGGATAGTCTTCAGGACTTTACCATTTCTTGGCAACATGACAAGCTGTGTTTTCTGTCTTATTAACTTGAAGAGAGGGGGAAAAAAGTGTGCCTGGTGAGGGGGTAGTTATGTCATTGTTTATTTTCCCGTAACAGCACACCCCCAAGTCTTTTATTTATTACTCAACACACAACATATAGTATTTGTTGAACAATTGATACTAGCTGGTTTACTCTCTGAATGCATCTGCCTTTAATAAAACATTAAGGGTGCTGTTGCAATTGAAAAGCTTTCCAGATTAGTGCGTTACTTGTTCCTTTCTGTTTTGTCCAAAGCACCAGTAATGATTAAATCCCAATCAATCACAGGGCTCAGTTTTTTTTAATGATATTAAAAAAAAAAGAAAGAAAGAAAGAAAGAAAGAAAATCATTCACTCTGTTAAATCCTTTTCCTTTTCCATTCCCAGAAGTGTTAAAGCTACAACAAAATTTACTAACTATATGTACTAGCATTTTCTAGCATCTATCTAGCTAACTTGATTTGATTTTTGATGTTAGGAAATGAATCTACCACGACCCTAATGCGACAAAAATGAGTGAGTGAATCACTGAGTGAGTGAGGATAAGATTAGTTTCATCTTTCTCTTCTCTTTGAGTTTTGAAATTGGGTTTAGGATATCACCAGACTACTTTCTTGACCTTGCTAACTAGCCAAGTTGGGGGAAAACCTTGCTTGTATCTATGCCATTTTGTTGCGCTAATACGTAATAGATAAATATTTATCTGTTGTTTAAACCCACAACCCTCCTTTAAAATGGCTTAGTTGTGTTCGTATTTGGTCACTACTTTTGAATTCCTATTCATGTGCATCTTTGAAAATTCCTATATTTTGTGTTTTATGCTTCTGTCCTCCTGCCAGCATCCTCTTTGCTGATATCAAGGGATTCACCCTGTTGTCCATGACCATGTCTGCGCAGGAGTTGGTGCGCACGCTGAATGAGCTCTTTTGTCGTTTTGATCGTCTGGCTGAGGTAAGAGAACTCGGTTAAACAAAGAACTGTTGCACATTGCTATGTTATTATAACTCATTTTCCAAAGCTTTCAGTTTGTGTGCACATTTTCCAGAGTCCAGCTAATAATTTGTCTTTGTGTGTCTCTGTGTGTATATACATAGGAACACCACTGCATGAGGATAAAGATCCTGGGCGACTGTTACTACTGTGTGTCTGGAGTCCCGGAGCCGCAGAGAGCTCATGCTCGGTGCTGTGTAGAGATGGGTCTGGCCATGATCATCACCATACGGTACACAACTAGAACTCTTGTTCCCACTGATCCCACTTTGCTTTCTCATCCATTACAAACTGCGTTTCTGGCTTAGACTAACTCGTCACTTACACTTAACATGAACTCACTTGTATTTTTTGTCTTAGAAATGTGCGAAAGCAGTTGAACCACGACATGGACATGCGGATCGGCATCCATTCTGGCTCAGTTCTGTGTGGGGTTCTGGGCCTGCAGAAGTGGCAGTTTGATGTGTGGTCCTGGGATGTTGGCGTAGCCAACATGCTAGAAGCAGGCGGTATCCCTGGGTGAGCAAAGAAGGAAGAACACCTTAAAGCAAAAGATTACCCTGACCAAGTGTATGCTGAAGATGATTGAGTGAAATGCATGTTAGCCATCACCCTCAAAGATAGGAGACTTAGCTAGCTAGATTTTTCTGATTCTGGATTTCTGTCGTCTGTGGTTAGCCGTATCCACATCTCACGTGCCACACTGGACTGCCTGGAGGGGAGCTACGAAACCGAGGATGGCCGCGGTTATGAACGCAGCGAGTTTCTGCGCAAACACAACATCGACACTTTCCTCATCTGCCCCAAGGAGGAGGAAAACGCTGTAGAGGCGGAGCCTTCCAAAATACACATGACCATTCGCACCCCCAACACAGATAATTTATTTGGCAGCATCAATAATATGAGCTGTGTAAGAATCTCTTGGGTATAACAGACCAGACTTGATATCACACCATGACTTTAATGATGTGAGTGATAACAATAACTGTTCTGATGGTTCTAACGATGAACTCTAACCTTCCCAGATCTTGGCCTCATTCACAAACAGCTCTCTGGTGCAGCTGCCCAATTCGAGGAACAGGTATTCCAGTGCCAAAGAGATTAATAAACGGATAGAGCACGCCATTGACCTGCGCAGCAGTGAGCGTATGCAACAGGAGCACATCACTCCTTACACACTGGTGTTCAAGGACACACACATTGAGAAAAAGGTATGGAAAAGTGGCCAAGGTCTGGGGTTTGTTCTAAAAAATTTATTTTAGGCTAACCACCACACATTTCTAAAATTATTTACAATTTCTCCTTATATTGCGAATAAAATAAATATAGAGTACTACATTCTAGGTAATAGTGAGTTACCACACACACACACACACACACACACACACACACACACACCCTTTTCTCCATCCACCTATGGTAACAAGTAAAATGGGAAAACAAAAAGAAAGGCTGGAGGAAAATAATACAAAAAAAGGAAAAGAAACCAAACAGACAAGAAACTCCAGCAATAATCTTAACAATAGTCACAATTTTTTTTTATTAAAACTTCAGAAACCAATGATGATGGCTCTCATTTAGACTTCCAAGTAACAGTTGTTTCTCGTGTTCCAGTTCTCCCAGATGAGGGATGAAACGTTTAAGACCAACCTGGTCTGCTCCTTCATCATGCTCCTCTTCCTCATGGCAGTCCAGGCCCTTATCCCTGCACCCAGGTAAACATCCCACGCTGAAAAAATGGAAATATGCACTCGGTCAGATTTAAGAGAACATATTACATATAGTTTACCTAAAAATATTCCGTTTCTCATCACAATGTGATTTAATTGCTTGTACGAAATTTAATTTAAACGAGTTTCTAATTACTGGTTTCAGTTACGTAAAGTGAATGTGATTCATTCGCATGGTATTGGCGTGATCCAAGTACGTGCGAGGATCTTGGCGCCGACGTTTGTTTATTAAAAGTGCAGTATGATGATCATGTTACATGTACAAAAACAAATTGTGTTAATGTAGCTCAGTTCAATCATGTGGAAGCAATGTACGCATTTGAATTAAGTAAATTAAGAGCTTTTTTCTTTATTTAAGTCTTTATTTGTCACATATGCATTACAAATCCTTTTATTTATTTATTTTTTGCATATCCTTGCTTGTTAAGCAACCCCTAGAACAGATAGGGTTAAGGGCCCTATAAGGGTAGCTTGGCAGTGCAACCTTCTGATCTCTAACCTACAGCCTTTAACCAATGAGCCACCACGTTTATATTAACACGACGTGTAGGGATCTTGGAGCATTCTACAATGATCAGACTTTCATTCCCCTTAAAATATTTTAAACTGTGTCTCTATATG
>CM074934.1:15651542-15666914 GCA_037576815.1 Pangasius larnaudii
TTGTTTGATGAGCACTTGGTGACTTTAGAAGCAAAATTTAGTTAATTCAAGAGCAGAGCGTGGCTCATTAAGGAACACAGCTTGACTAATTCAGGTGCAGAACTCGGATTATTAAGGAGCAGAATTTTAAGCACAACATGCTTAATTTGAACTTCTTGGCTAATTCAGGAGCAGAACTCTGAAGTAGGACTAACTTAAGTCAGGAAGAGAACCTTGTTAAGTCAGGAACAAAACTTGGATAAGTCAAGATCAGAATTTGGATAATTCAGGAGCAGAATTTGCCTAACTCAGGATAGAAACTTGGATAATACAAAAGAAGAATTTGTCAAATTAAGGAGCAAGACTTTTAAGATCAGAACCTGGTTGATTCATGTGCAGAACTTGGCTAAGTCAGAAGCAGAACCTGGCTAATGTGGGAGCATTCAAATTAAAATTAAACTTGGATAATACAAGAGCAGAATTTGGCAAATTTGGTTGGTTGGTTGGTTGAAACTTGGCTGATTGATGTTCAGAACTGAGTTAATTGAGGAGCGGAAGCAGAACTTGATTCATTTAAGAGAATTTGATTAAATCGTGAGCAGAAATTGGCTAAAGTAGGAGTATATCTTCACTAATTTAAGAGCAGAGCTCCATCCATCCATTTTCTGTACCGCATATCCTGCACGGGGAGCGTATCCCAGGGCACTTTAGGGGCACAAGGCAGGGGACACCCTGGACAGAGTGCCAACCCTTCGGGGGAAGAAACCGCAGTACATGAATATGCAAACTCCGTGCACACAGGGCGGAGGCGGGACTTCAACCTCCACCCCTGGAGGTGCAGGGCAAACATTAGTTAATGTGGCAAACTCAGGATCAGAACTTGGTTAATTCAGGACCAGGTCTTGGCTTCCTTCTGTACCTGGTTTGAACTGTGTTATAATTGTCCAGTCATTTCAAGTGGTTCACACACTTACAAACAGTGAGGGAAAGTCAACATGGCCATGCTAAAAATGGTAATGAAATATGGTGATATTTTTCGGGACTCTGATGCTGATGAATGTTGGGGCAGGTATAACATGTTCTAGCAGTTATAGCATTTATCCTCAATCTGCTGCAGTGACTGTAAGTACTGAATCTCTTTGCCATACTTGAAGCACAGTAACATCATAGTTTTAGTTGAATATTTAAAGACATGCAGTAATATGTGCAGTCAAAGCCAACAGAGTCTCTCAAAATCCCGTGTCAAATTGTGCTGTTCTTTATTTTACAGAAATCTCCATCTCAAGGCCATGATGGTGTACGAATACCTCACACTTACGTAGACGCATATTGTATACATTTTTTTTCACCTTCTATTGTATTGTATTATATTCCAAATATTTTGTATGCAACATATTAAAAACACAATTTTTAACCTCTGATGTGAGTGATTACGAGAAACAAAAAACAAAAAACTAGCTAAAGATTAATCTGCATTATGTAAACATTAATATGCTACTGATTCCCTTCATGTTTAGCCGTGCTAGCACGCTAGGTTGAGCTATTCAAGGTTAAGAAGCAATTCAAAAAAATCCAAACAAATTTTTGAACATTTTTCTTTTTTCCCCCAGATGTAGCCAGCAAGCCCAGACGTGTAGTGTCTAAAGTTTTGTTTCTTTATCTCGAAACAATTACGGATTGAGACACATTCACGTTCACACTACAAATGTAACGTGGACATATGCGTCTCAGATCAGAATGTGGTTTGATTGATCGGATCACAGCACGTCTTCGAGACGCATTCGACTGTTCACGCCTGTATTTAGTGCTGACCAGTTACAACCTGATCTCCCAGGACACATCTTAATGCCAGGTGTGAACGGGGCCTATAGGTGCGTCCCAAGTCGCATACTTATGCACTATTCTACGCCATTTTGTAGTATAAATAGTGTCAGTAGTGTGTTCACACTGAAAATTCCAACAAGAAGAAGTGCACTTAAAGTACCCTGCTGATGCAACTATTCAACCGAAAAAACGAAATGGTAAATATTGGACACTTCATGCACTCAACGATCGCAGCTTTGCTTACGTAGAGGAAGAGGGGCGGGGCTACCAGGTGCTGACGCTGGCTAAAATTTGCTCAGAATCAAAAAATGTCATGTTAAGTGTAAAAGGTAACATTGACATAAAGAGTAAAATGGAGAAATTCATTTTCGTTGACTCTGAGTATTCTGCTAAATCTAGCAGCATCGCATTACGTGCGTTTGACTTTAGATGGTAGAGTACATATGGTAGACTACATAGTGCATAGTGTAAGTGCATAGTGTACAATATAGTACGTCATTTGGGACACAACTTGAAGTGAAGTGACTTGTGGCCAAGTACGGTGTCCCATACTCAGAATCTGTGCTCTGCATTTAACCCATCCAAGTGCACACACACAGTAGTGAACACACACCCGGAGCAGTGGGCAGCCATTTTAGCTGCGGCGCCCGGGGAGCAGTTGGGGGATCAGTGCCTTGCTCAAGGGTCTCACCTCAGTCGTGGTATTGAGGGTGGAAGAGAGCGCTGGTCATTCACTCCCCCCACCTACAATCCCTGCCGGCCCGAGACTCGAACCCACGACCTTCGGGTTCACCTTCAGGTTACAAGTCTGACTCTGTGCGTAAAGTCGGATTCTGGCGTAAAAACTGCGCCAAATCAAATACAAGGACCAGCGATCTGCTGTGGCGACCCCTAACAGGAGCAGCAATATTTGTAAGACTGGTAATAGTTAGCTAGAGTTAGCATGCTTTGAGTAGAATTAGCAGTTCTTAATGTGGGCTGAAATGTAATAGGTGTTAGTTAATACATTAGCTGAAGATGGACATTTATTTTCTTCATGAAGATTTGATTTCCTGTTTGTAAAACACCATGAAACTGTAAAAAAAAAAAAAAAAACACTTTGTTCTGTTAGATGTGTTTTGACTACTTTTAAATCTACAGTGTATAATTATAACATAACAACAACAACAACAACAACAACAAAAACTTTCAAAAGGGCCCCCATGCGTGATCATGGTCATGGCTCACCTCTGTACATGGGTCCAACTTGGCGCCAAATCTATAACTCTGTGCTCGATTATTATTGAGTTCTCTGTGTAGGAGTGGCGTTACTGAGTTCTGGTAGCTCGATTAGTCAGGTCTGGTATTCTGCCGCCTCTGCACGCGGGCTCTGAGTCGCTTGTGATTGTTTGCCTGCGCACTTAATCTCAATATCACGTTTAATAGCAACCTTCTTGCCGTGTTTGGTTAAACGAAATGTCGGAAGCACAGGACGACAAGCTTTATAAAGCTGAGTATGCGAAAAGTGGACGCGCTTCGTGTAAGAAATGTAAAGAAAACATAGCGAAGGACTCGCTGAGGATGGCCATCATGGTGCAGGTAAAGAGCTGAAGCTAAGCATAGCAACAACAACAGTGTCTTTATAACCAGGAAAAGTCGTGTGTGCTGAAACGTACTGTTAAAGCATGTTGTAACATGTTGGATTTTTGCATTTCATGTCCAGCAAATGTGCACTTTTTCCTCCTAGACTGGTCTGTGTCTGGTCTGTGTCTGGTCTGAATGAATGGCCTAGCAGAGTCCCTGCATGCCTTTAGCTAGCTAGCATCCTGTTTAAAACCAAAACAATACAAAATAAAGCAAATCTGTGCATCTCACTGGCCATCATCCATATTATCTGCAGTATAACTACATATAAAACAAGTTTTGCAGCTAAGATTTACTGCTTTGTTTGCAGTTTTCAATGGAAATTTTCCAAAACATCCATTTTTAGATAAAAATATTAATAATAATATCCCACTCAATATCTGTAACAGGGGTGCACTAACTTTTAGCAACTCCTTCTCCAGCCTAAAACATTTCCATGGACCCATATTATGATCCCAGCACTGATTTCTCTAACTTATTACATGCAGTATATATATATATATATATATATATATAGAAATAACACACATTTATTCATATCTATGAAGATAATACAGAATGGCCATGAATCATATTAACAGCTTTTATTTTTATTGTTGATTAAAATGAGCATTTTGATTCATTGAAATGATTTATACTTGTTTTGGAGAATTAAACAACTCTATTCTCGAATAAATCGGACTCATTTAACTAATTTCAAGTTAGTTAATTTATCTTAAAACTAAGGATGGAAAGAATAATGAAAAATCAATCATTGATGCAGGACGATTCTCTAGTTTTTTTTCTTTTCTTTTCTTTTTTTTGCATTGCTGATTGTT
This sequence comes from Pangasius larnaudii, assembly GCA_037576815.1. Taxonomy (NCBI): domain Eukaryota; kingdom Metazoa; phylum Chordata; class Actinopteri; order Siluriformes; family Pangasiidae; genus Pangasius; species Pangasius larnaudii. The sequence continues at coordinate 15,655,787 of CM074934.1, forward strand.
TGCTGATGTTATAATCAGACTTTTATTCCAAAATCTCTGATAAAGAGTAAACCGCCATAGTGATGGGTGATTATATCCCTTACATTAACACATTATTAATGTAATATTTACAGTCCAGGGTAAAGCCTTTATATATTTCTCCTGCTTACTGCTTTAGTCACCTCACGCTTAAACACGCCGAGAGAGAAAAAAATACGCTAGAAAGACAAATAATAATAAATCAAATAATAAATATTAGGCAAAACGTTGGGCAGCGACTTCAGGGTGATGAACGTATACGTTTTCGGTTCTTAGTCTGCATTAATACACTAAGCGTTATTCCATTGCATTAGCTAGGTTTTATTTTTTTTTAGCCAGCAGTCAGGTTTCCAGCATCCTAAACACGACACCGGAGCTTTTACATGCGCTGTGATCTTATAAAGCGGATTTGTCCACCTCTGAGGTGACTGGTTTAGTCTTTATCCTCTGACATCGGGACAGTTGTACGTGGAAATGCTTGTCGTGAGGCTCAGGAGCTCTACAGCTGCGCAATACAAAGCGTCTACAGTATGTAAGATGATGATGATGATGATGGGGAAGGAAAAGAAGAAAGAAAGAAGAAAAAAATGCAGTATATATACAAAATACGCAGCATGTATTAAGCACACTGGATCATCATCATCATGAGCACTTTCATTTGCACTTTAAGACGTTTTGACGCTTGTTTTTTCACAGTCGCCCATGTTTGATGGTAAAGTGCCCCACTGGCATCACTTCTCGTGCTTCTGGCTCCGCGCGGCCGTGCAGTCGACTTCAGACATCTCGGGCTTCACCGATCTGCGCTGGGAGGACCAGGAGAAAGTGAAGAAGGCCATCGAAAGCGGAGGAGCTGCTGGAGGTGAGTGTTCTGTTTGTCGGTCCTTTCTGAATGCCGGATATTAACCTAATGCTTGTAATTGGTAGATAATTACAGACATGAATCGCAGAATGAACCCAGAGGTTTATACTAATGATGATACAAATATCTATAAGTACAATAAGAGTCAGTGTGCAGTGTTTTATTTATATATATATATATATATATATTTTATATGCAATTATAACAAAGATCTGCAAATGTGTAGTAATATGCTATGATACAGTAGTTATTCATCCAAAAAAAAAAAAGAAAAGAAGCTCTTATATGGTTTCACAGCTAAATTTGAGGAAATTCTGGAGCCCTGACACACAGGAAGGGAGAAAATATGAACCTCTGGAAAAAAATTTTTTAATTAAGCGTAAAAGCGTTTTCATGATATGATCTATGAGTTAAACTATGAAACCAAAAGTTTTTTTTTTTTTCTGCATGTTATAATGCCACCTGTTCTGTCAGGTAAAGCTGGCCGTAAAGGAGCAGGTAAAGGAGAGAAGTCGCTGAATGACTTTGCAGTGGAGTACGCAAAATCGAACAGGAGCACCTGCAAGGGCTGTGATCAGAAAATCGAAAAGGTACGAAACAAGTGTCTGCCTTTTATTTAGTCTTACTGCTATTACTGGCTAATATAACGAAGGAAAAAAAAATGAAGGCAGCACAGAGTGTAATGTAATATTAATATCTTGGCTAATATTCCAGATTCCTTTCACGTTCATGAAACATGCCACTGCTGCAGAAACTATGGCTGCGTCTCAAACGGTGCACTGGAGTATGTAGTACATCTCAGATTGAATGTTGCGATACACAAAAATGACAAACTGCTGCGTAGTACCAAAGCCCTGCTCTCGGTCGCCATCTTGGCAAGTTCCTTTCTTGGGCAGTTATTTTCAGTCCTGCCGTCAGACTCCGTGGAGAATGGAGAGAGAGACACAGAAACCAGGAATGGATTGTTGATGGAATAGAAACTGGCGTTAATAAGAAATAACATGTGGTCTTTATTAGATTAGATTAGATGAGATTAGATTCAACTTTATTGTCATTGCTCAAAGTACATGTATTAAGCCAATGAAATGCAGTTAGCATCTAACCAGAAGTGCGTAAGTGGCATATTTATAATAATGGATGGCATATTTATAATAAAGCCATAGTGGCATATTTACAAATAAGGAGATATATATATATAGCTATGAGGGTGATATGTGCAGGGAAATGGATGACTTATGTACAGGAGGTGCAGTAGGTATTATAAATAAGGATAAATATGATCTATATATGTTTGTACAATCAGTGTACAGTGGTGTAGACATGTTAAGAATATAATAGAAATGTGAACAGGATATGTGAATTAATATATAGAGATAAATATATATACATACATATTTTATATATATATATATATATATATATATATATATATATGCACACACAGAAGCACACACTGTATGTAAGTACAGTAGTGCAAAAAAACGCTTTATAATTTATGTAGTGCAAAGAAGCAAAGGTGAATAAACAGTGAAGTAAGTAACTGAAAACAGATATTACAGTGTGATCAGCTGTTCAGTGTAAAAACAGCCACTGGGAAGAAGCTGTTTCTCAGTCTGTCAGAACAGTATCTCAACAAACCCAAAAAAAATAGTTTCACTATAAGAAACTGATGGGCCAGAATTTTTCTGTTAACATCTTAACCGACTGCGTCAAACAGTCACCGTGTCGAGCGCTGTGTGCTGCCCCCGTTCATATTTAATCCAACGGGCTATCCGTTCTTATTTTCTTTATTTGCTGGTAATTTACAACATTGACCAGTAGCAGAGCAGCCTTTACAGAAACAATCGGCTGTTTCAGTGGAAGAATCTGATAGGCTCGGCTTTTCTGCTGACTTCTTAACCAAGAAGCTGGTGATTGGCGCTTTTTTTTTTTTTTTTGACTTGCGTAATACATCCACCATATCAAATGTTGCATGCAGTGGGCTGTCGGTATCCAGACCGTCTCTGGTGGTAATTTACATTATTGACCAGTACCACAGTCATCCATTTCAGTGAAGGTTAAACCGTGGTGGTTCCTGGTAGCTCCGCCCCCCCTTCAGCTACTCAAGAGCAACATTCCACTTTATTTTTCCCGGATGTTTATCACTGAAAGTACGCAAAGTATGCCGCTTGAGGCGCAGATGAAGAAGTGAGTGTGAGCCATGCCGCTGAGTGCGTTCCCCGTGGTCCTTTAATTCCAGGACCAGATCCGCATATCGAAGAAAGCGGTGGACCCGGAGAAGCCTCAGCTGGGTCTGATCGACCGCTGGTACCACACGGGCTGCTTCGTGAGCCGGCGCGAGGAGCTGGTGTTCAAACCCGAGTACAGCGCGCCTCAGCTCAAAGGCTTCGCCGCTCTGCGTGCCGAGGACCAGGAAGAGCTGAAGAAGAGACTCCCTACTGTCAAGACTGAGGGGTGAGTCACAAACACGTCCACAGAAAAACACGAAATTCTGATTTCAGCTCCTTCAGTCGATATAACGAGGCACTTCACTGTGCATTGCTCACGACACTAAGCGTAAAAAAGATAAAAATTCACAGTAGAACGTTTGGGCTTTTTTTTTTTTTTTAGTTTTATACGAATATCCGTGTCTCTTGAAATACTAAAAGGCTTTGAATAAATGTAATTATTTTATATATATAGATTTTTCCAATTAAAGAAAGAATCCAGTTGAAATTTTGGTCGTTTTTGACAGATTTTTAATGCAGTCACCGTTTTCAGTGTCTGAATCTAACGGAATGCACTGTACAGTATTTCCAGCGTCGTCGTTAGACACTTTGTAGTGAGCAAAAATAGTGAATGTGAAACTATTTACAAGTCGGCTTGAATTCGTCTAACTGCGTTTTTTAAATTTTTGCTTTAATTGTAGCTCTTAAAATACACTCCCGCTGATTAGTTGATAAGAAAAGCCTTAACAATCTGTTATTAAGTTTGTGTTCATTTTTGGTTTTGCTCAAGTACAAAAACTTCTCAAAATATCCATTACTTATTTGAAGACGAGTTTGTAGATGATGGATTTTTACGAGAATCGTCCAAGGAAAGGAAACTACTTGAGCTAGAGCTAAATATCAGCAGGAAAACCCCAAAGTGCTAAATAAACACATTCATTTAAATAAAATAAGGAAAAGTCTAATGTTAGGAGATTACAGTATTTTTAACACTTTTTTTATTACGCATGTATGTGCTCCTTTAAAAAATAAATCGAAGATATAAATAATAAAAAAAAAGCATTTTGTGGCATTACAAGAATTTTGATATTATTTTGAAATTTAGAAAATTCAGCTTAAATTTTTTTTCTTTCGTTTTTTTTACCGCAACATTGTTGGGTTTGATTACTGATGAGTTTATGACATGGCCTCCTTGTGATTTTCTTTATTTCAGAAAATGAGACAAAGTCATAGTGTAGTGCTGCTGATTTTTTTTTTGTTGTTGTTGTCGCTATAAAATGTTAATTTTAATTTACAAAGATTCTGTTTTTTTTAAGCACAAACATCTGAATGCATTTTAAAGGAATTCACACTGGTAGACTCAGGATCTTTTTTTCTTCTTCTTTTTTTTCCCCCTAACTGTCCCAATGCATCCATCTGCTTCATGCCTCAAGCAGATATATTTATAAAAATTTATGTAAAATAATTTTTTTGTTTTGTTTATTTATTTAGAAATTTGAGCAATTTTAGCATTTTTTTTCCTTATTTCCTGCTTTTCTTTCTTTTTTGGGGGATGTAGCACGATGCCTCTTAGCAAGCTCGGATGTCTTGACTAATGAAACAAACAGAGTCATTGATTCAGTACATTAAAAGTTAATTAAAACAAATAACGTAGACATTTTTAACCAAAATATTTTGATAGATTGTCATTGGAACACCAGAGCCACACAAGAGTCTCTTTAGGTCTGAGATCAACACAGATTTTTTTATAGATTAAACTACAAATGGTTTTATAATGTATATTATATTTTTTTTTAAAAAAGTGATAAAAAAACTAGATGTAACTTTATTAAATCTTCAATCAGTGATACAGTTGATGAAGAGGACGTTCAGTTCAGTCATTATTTGCTAAATAGATCACATGACAAAAGTGCGAGTTCAGGATTTGTGTATGGTAGCTATGCGTCCATCGTCATGGTGATCCTCGCCGCCGCCACCTCTGCAGCACAGGAAAATACCTTTAAAGGCCTCCCTGAACGACTTCATCTTGTAGGCGTAGAGGAAAGGGTTGATGGCCGAGTTGGCGTGCGACAGGATGATGGCGGTGAGCAGGAGGGGCAGGGGCACGTAGCATTCAGGGCACAGCAGCAGGAAGCAGTTGATGATGTGCAGCGGGATCCAGCAGACGGTGAAGAGGAAGAGCACGAGGAAGAGCGACGTGGCCGTCTTCATCTCCTTCTTGATGTTGGCGGCTCCCTCGCTGTTGGCCTGGCCTCCGCGGTCCGCCGCGATCCTGCGCATCTGCTGCTTCACCGTGAGGAAGATCTGCGCGTAGATCAGGAACATGACGATGAGCGGCGTCAGCACGCACGCAAAGAAGTTGAAGTACACCATGTAGGTCATCTCCACCACGCCGACGAAGAAGCAGAAGCCGTCCCCCGGCGGTGTCTTGTGCCAGCCCATGAGCGGGACCAGGCCGATGAGGAAAGCCAGCACCCACGTGATCAGGATGACGAGCAGCGCGTTGCGCGGCGTCATGGTGCTGTGGTAGCGAAAGGGCATGAAGATGGCCACGTAGCGCTCGACAGCCACAGCAAGCAGGCTGAAGATGGAGCTCTGGGTCAGCATGATGAGCACCGACAGCATGAGCAGGCACAGGTACAGGTTGTGGCGCGGGATGCCCAGGTCGGTCATGATGGCGCAGGGGATAGCCAGCGCCCCCACACACACGTCCGCCACCGCCAGCGACACCAGGAAGTAATTAGTGACCGTGTGCAGCTTCCGATTAAACCCCACCGCGGCGCACACCAGCAGGTTGCCCACGGTGGACAGGAAGGCGATGACCAGCTCCGCCGCCATGTAGGGCACGTTAATGGACGCCAGCGTTCCTGCGGGAGCTGTGGTCAAAGTGGTGAGAGTGGCGAGAGTGGCGTTAGTCTGTGGACGTGGCTGAGTGACAGTCGATGTGGATGACGTCGTGGCGTTAGTGACGGCCAGAAGGCTGCTGTTTTGATAAGAGGTGATGTTCAGGACAGTGGTGTTTAAATAAAGCAGAGCTGGTGAGAGAGTGGTGTTGGTGGCCGAGTCGTTCATTATGCACTGTAAAGAAAAAAATAGTTATTACAAAGCACACAGAGTTTATATATATATATATATATATGTATGTATGTATATGTATATATGTATATATATATATATATATCTCCCATAATAATTAGCGATGCATCGGCATATTGGCTGCCAGAAATGACACTTTGGGTTTTCAGCCAAGAAAATAAAAGGTTTGACCATTTTTATAAAGATTTAACAGTAAAAAGAAAGTGATGAAGTAATTATTATTATTATTATTATATACGTTATTATTGAAACCTCAATTTTCTTAATAATAAAAAGTAATCATAAATAAAACCATTGACGCATCAGAGCATCATTTGAAGAACAGTGTGTGAATACTGAGCACAGTAATGCGTGTGACGTGTAACGCAGGACATACAGATGGCTTTAAAGCGCTATACCTCGCAGTACAACGCAGGAGACGGCGATATAACAAACATCATCCCGCAAATCCCCGGAGGCAGTTCAGCGCTACGTGACCAGCGACGCGATACGCAGGCTTGCTCCCAAACTGCCAGCACCACAGCAGCGTTGCGTTTGCGTTTGCGTTAAAGTTGTAATTAAGAGTACATTTCTAATCATTTCTCAGATTTAAGCAGAGAACGTTTTTTTTTTCCATGTTAAAAATACTACAACACTAAAAAAAAAAAGAGAGAGAGAATGTAAATTATACAGTTTTTAAAGATTAAGTACAGAATAACATCATGTTAACTGTTTGCAGTCCATTTGTAATTATTCAAAAGAAATCATTTTAATAAAAAGGATATCACAATATTCACGATATTTCAGAAAAGCATATTGTTGCATAGTTTACTGATGTTATGCGTTGATGTTATATCGTCGTATTATCCAGTCCTAGTGCAAGAAATATGGCTTTGTTCACTCAGCAGAGTGGAATCCGATTTATTTATTTATTTATTTTTTAACATTTGTCTGCACTGCAATGTACCAGTGACCAAATCGGATTTAGTTCGGACTGTTTCGCAAAAAAAACGTTGGCTAGCAAGACAAGGCTAATTTCATTCGCGTTTTCTCTGTTCAGGAAATCTAGCATTCGAAAGCACTGATCTATGAATTTCACCTGCAATATATTAGGACAAGCAGCGTGAACCTGCCGTTGGGACATTTATAATTCTTTAAAGGCAGCCTACAAAGGCATTTTGTGTAAATTTGACACTGCTTAGCTAACGTGAGACGTTCAGAATGAGGACCTAGCGTTGCTAAGAAACGCACGATCTTCAGTTTCTGCAAAAGTCATGTGATGTACAGGAGGCGTGAAAAGTCACCGCTTTCCCCACGTTGTTTCTCCCCTTTTTCTTCCGTAGACTCGCTGAGCTTCGTGTGTGTTTTTGTTTTAGTTTTTTTTTTTTTTTTTTTTTTTGGCTTGTCTTGTAGCGAAATCAACATCTAAATAGATTCGATGCTAAATACGAAGGTGACGTGAATCCGAACGAAACCGAATTTTTGTGTGGCTCAGATGGCAGAAAATCGAATCCGCGCACACACACACACACACACACACACACACACACACACACACACACACACACACACCATTTTTAAGATGATTTGCTCCAGAGTGTTAGCTGTACTTACGTGATGGCTGTCGCAGTGTCACAGAAACGTCCCCGGAAGAAACGTGCGTCACTGCAGCTTTTCTCTACGCTTGTTAGAAAAGCAGGACTCTGCTGCATCATTTCTACACTCCATTACACTGAGAAATATCCTTTCTACATCTGTGTCTGTCACTCTATAGTCACTCAGTCATCTACCCTGCATATATATGTGTGTGTGTGTGTGTGTATATGTTTAGGGGTTTATATAAGACTCGCTGTTTCCTTTGTTTGTGTGATTTTTTCCACCGCCGGGTCGTTTGCGGTCCTCGGGTGCCCGTCGCTATATCCCTGGAGTCATTAGCGACCTGTCTAAGGGGTAATAAGGAGGGTAAGATGATGGAATGAGGAGTCCCATCGGTGGCTCGTCTATAGAAAGATGATTTAATTAGACAGTAATGTCCATCAGAAAGCTGCCCGCGGGTCAGGAGAGCATGTTCAGACGTGACCGGCGAGCTACTAATGAGCTCCGACTGATAAACGTGCACGCTCACGTTTGTCTTATTAACGTTTCCGAATTTTTTAACCCGGACTTAAATGACCTATATAGAATAGAAGAACTTTTTAATTTAACATCATTTCCTGTTGAAATCGTTGATCGTACCTGCGTAAAAGCTGAACAAAATGAGTCCTCGTCCTCGAGATGTCATGGATGTCGTGATACACTTTTATAATAATTTTTTTTTTATTACAAACTGACAGGAGGCGTCTTGTAGAAATTGTAAAATGGAAAAACTTCTCACAGATTTTAAATGATTTTCTTTTCTTTTTCAGGGTTAATTTTTTTTAAAATAAAGACTATTTACATGAAAAGAAATGCTTGTGATCACTATATCAACAGTCTACTGAACCAGTCCCCTATAAATAATACGAAATAAATAAAAAAAATGAAAAGCCTGGATGCATAATCTGCTTGTCCCGGGCTACTGATGTGTCTTGAGACGGAATTATATTTCCTCTCTCTTTTTTTTTTTTTTTCTCTTAAGGAAAAGGAAAGCCGACTCTGCTGATGGAGACGTAGTTTCTAAGAAGCAGAAGAAAGAGGAGGAAGAGGAGAAAAAACAACTGGAGATGAGGCTGAAGGTCTGAACTTGAGATTTATTTGTTTAGTCAAAGTTAATTTCTTTTTTCCTTTTCTTTCTTTCTTTTTTTTTTTTTGGTTGACGTTTGATCTCGCGTATAAGGTTGAACAAAAGTTTTTCCTGATTTTAATTGTTTTTTTCCTGAACAAATTAAAGCCTGATTTATTGTTCATGCATTAGTATTAGTATTTTCATAAATCCTGTGTGGTTTATTCCTGTTTTCCCCTTTTTCTTTACTGTTTTTTGTTGATTACAGGAGCAGAGCCAGTTGATTTGGGGAATTAAAGACAAACTGAAGAAATACTGTTCCACCAATGACATGAAGGAGCTTCTGATCGCGAACAGCCAGGACGTTCCCTCAGGAGAATCCAACGTAAGATCTGAGGAAGAAGAAGAAGAAAAAAGATTTAGGCCATTTATTCTTCTAACTGTATTAATGAGGGGAATTCAGTCAGTGGTTTTTTGTTTTGTTTTTTTGTTTGTTTGTTTTTTTGTTTTTCCTCTCTCTCTCTCTAAACAGCTGATACATGCACAGATATATAAATATATATATATATATATACACACACATGTGCAGAAGAAAAAAGGACACGAGAGAAAATATTAGACTTTTATTAAAGTAATATGGAGTCACTTTAATGCCGGATATCTGAGACGTGCTCTCGGTGCTGCTCGTTTCTCTCTGGTTATGTTCACACACGTGCACACGTGTATAATAAGTAAGGAATAACCCACTCTGTGTCATGCCGTAATAGGAAAATAATCAACGACTGGGTGGTGCGAGGAAGCGGCGTTACCGTTAGCACCTTGATGCCGATTATTTTTCAGCTTTACAAATCTGGGAGTGATTTATTCCTCTTGTACGACTCTCATTCTTTTTAAAATGAAATACTGTGGAAATACTTTTTAAAACCTTTCTAGTTACATTTAATGTCCACGAAACGAGTCACTTCCTGTTCTCACTTACCAATCAGAATCAAGAATTCAGCAGCGGCGTGGCGTAAGGAAGACTTACAGATTAACGGTTTTACTGTAAATAACTAATGATGAACTAAACACCGAGGAATGGATTTAATCTAGTGTGAATAATTTGGCGGCTTCCGTATTCGGATAATCATCATATTCTTACTGTGCACGTGTAACACCCTGCTGCTCCGGGATCGTGATCATGCTGATTTGTGGACCGGTGTGTGATCGACAGATCCTGGACCGTCTATCAGACTGCATGGCTTTCGGGTCGTTGAAGCCCTGCGAGACGTGTCAGGGTCAGCTCGTGTTCAAGGGCGACGCCTACTACTGCACAGGTGACATCTCTGCCTGGACAAAGTGTGTGTTCAAGACTCAGACCCCCAACCGTAAAGACTGGGTCACGCCGAAGGTCAGTTCCTGTCTACAACGTATAGATTCTCATGCTTTTGTGCAAAAAAAAAAAAAAAAGTATGCTTTGTTTTAAACTAGATGAACATACATGCAGGTTCTGCTTAGTAATGGAGTTTGCTGTTAAAGTGTCCTGATTTCATTCTTTTTTTTTTTTTTTTTTAAAGGAGTTTCATGAAATTCCCTTCCTGAAGAAGTTTAAGTTTAAGCGTCAGGACCGTGTTTTCCCCAAAGAGCCTCCTGCTGCTCCTGCTGCTGCTCCTGCATCGTCCACGGCCGCTTCAGCTTCTGCCTCGGCTGCTTCCAGCACCTCCAGCTCCAGTTTTCCCACCGAGCTCCCTACAGAAGTGCCCACAGGTCAGTCTCGCCTCCTGGTTTATTTCTAGTGTTGTGAGAATCGTCGTTCTCACAGAAGCTGTTCAGAATTGTGTCAGGGTGACCTCAGACAGATTTCATGCCCAGTGTAAACACCTATTGTGCCTCTCTGTTACCAGCTGAACATTATTTGGGTCTCTGCAGATAAGCCTCTGACCGGGCTGAAGGTGCTGGCCGTGGGGAAGCTGAGTAAGAACAAGGACGAGCTGAAGGCTGCAGTGGAGGAGCTGGGAGGAAAAATCACCGGCACTGTTAATAAAGCCACGTTCTGCCTCAGCTCCAGGAGTGAGTGACTGTATAAGAGTGTGTGAGAGAGAGAGTGTGTGTGTGTGTGTGAGAGAGAGAGAGTGTGTGTGTGTGTGTGAGAGAGAGTGTGTGTGTGTGTGTGTGAGAGAGAGTGTGTGTGTGTGTGTGAGTGAGAGAGTGTGTGTGTGTGTGTGTGTGAGAGAGTGTGTGTGTGTGTGTGTGTGTGTGAGAGAGAGTGTGTGTGTGTGTGTGTGTGTG
>CM074934.1:15671783-15681795 GCA_037576815.1 Pangasius larnaudii
TTTTTTTTTTTTTTTTTTTTTTACTTTTTTTTTTGGGTTTTTTTTTTTTTTTTATAAATTTTTTTTTTTAATTATTTGTTTTTTTTTTTTTTTTTTTTTTTTTTTTTTTTTTTTTTTTACAAGCTGTTAATATTGATTAGTGCAGAGGACAGTGGAGAATCCAATCACAATAACAGGGTTTCATTAGCGGTATATGTGAGGGTGGGGGTCGGAGGGTGCGAGGGCGTTCTGTTTGTTGGAATATGATCGAATTGATAGTGACACGCATCGATTTCTATAATGACGTGCTGCACCTTGAAGAATAATGACCACTTATTGTAATTACCGTCACAATTATCAAGGTCAGTGAAGAGATGGACACCTGCCATTTTCACAAACACACAAACGGGATTGCAAGAAGTGCACACACCTGCATACTGTACATGCAAGAAGTGCACACACATGCATACTGTACATGCAAGAAGTGCACACACCTGCATACTGTACGTGCACGTGGACCTTCAAAGGCAACATGCATGTAAACAAACACAGATAACGGAAATATATATAGTAAAAGTATCCTATATTATATAGTAATACGCTGTTGAATTCTCGATTCTGATTGGTCAAAAGGTTCTGATTAATTTTCTATAACAGTAGCTCTGATAATAATTTATATTAACGTTTCTTCTATAGTAACAATTTAAACCAGCACTTGTATGGCCACATAAACAGATTTAAAACGTGTAATTGTTTTGAAATACACACACACTCCAGTAACCTAATAGCTCCCATTTCCACCACCATGACTGGGTTAAAGTTGCTTGTGTGTGTGTGTTTATAATAAACTAATAGTTTGGCGGGTTACCACTTTGTCAATGACTTTAGTTTTGAGCTGGAGCTACGAGTCTAATGTGGATAACATTTGTGGAGCGTCCATCTCACCCAAAATCTTTGCCTTTTTGTAAATATCAATAAACATTAAAATTGACTGACGTCCAATACTTATTGTCCCTACTATTAGCCTCGGATCTCCAGTGCACGGTTATAAAACCAGACGTGTTTTGGCTGATCGATGATGTTTGTTAGAAGAAAAAATAGTTTTAGCCAAAATATTCCTTTAACACAAACACACACACACACACAGCTGAAACAGACCTCAGTAATGCAGTGGACCATGTGCTTGTTTGAATGTTTGTGTGCGCGTGTGTGTGTGTGTGTGTGTGTGTGTGTGTGTGTGTGTGTGTGTGCAAACCACAATTCAGCCACTAAAGGCCAAAGTGATCAAGTAATCAAGTGTGCAGTACGGATCTACAATGCTCACTGCACAGCTGTATTACAGATGTAGCATCTATTTTGTTTGTTGGATGTCGACATGCCCAAAACAGCTAGAGATCCAAAGACTTTTTTTTATCTGCTATGGATGGGGAGGGTTTCGTGTGTGTGTGTGTGTGTGTGTGTGTGTGTGTGTGTGCGTGTGTATGTGGACAGTGCTGGTCATATGAGAGTGACAGAAAGGGAGGGCTGTACAAGTATGTGCTGAGTGAGACAAAGAGGTAGCAGTCTAATTGTGTCTACATGGCTCTGTGTGTGTGTGTGTGTGTGTGTGTGTGTGTGTGTGTGTGTGTGTGTGAGTGTGTGGGTGAAAACAGGATCAGATATCGGGGCAGTGTGCTGATCTAGGCTCAGTCCTCTCTCCCTGTTAATACGACAGCTGGGACAGAGGGAGGACACAGACGCGGTACAAAGGCAGTGGGACAGATGCGGCTTTTGTCATGCAGAACTCCTGGGTTCTTCTCCGACACACACACACACACACACACACACACACATCTAATAAAAGGTGAGCTGTGTAATCCAAAGTGGTGTAATACTGTGGGATTGTACAAGTCAGAATCTGTGTGTGTGTATGTGTGTGTGTGGGTGGGTGTATGTGTGTGTAATCTCTGACTCAGACTTTTGGTGGTCATGTGATAAGAATTGACTCAGTCAGGATTAGCTCAGTGTGTGTGTGTGTGTGTGTGTGTGTGTGTGTGTGTGTGTGTGTGTGTGTGTGACCCGTGCTGAAGGTGAGCGAGAATGAGACTGCATGTTGTTACAGCTGTAAGAGAGACAGAGTGATGAGTCCTGCTGATGAGGACCACATGGGGGTGTCCGCACGAACGCCTGAGCAAAAATAGCACACTTCTTCATCACAGTTCTCACAATTAACAAAACATGGACATACACTATACTGCCAAAAGTATACGTTAACAACTTTGAAGTCAAAACTATATTTTTGTAAATATTTGCAGAATTTCTCCTTACATCCTGATTTAATAAAATATCTGCTTGTTGAAGAAACACCAGTGTTCTCAATATGGACCAATAACATGCAGCCCATCAGGAAAAAGAGGCATCTCTACTTGCCTGGTAATGTTTTGTGGGTGTGTCGCTGGAAGGAACGTGTCAGGGAGGGGCTGCATTTGTTTGATTTTTGAGTTTCCAAACAGCTATCTTTAGCTAACCCTCTACCAAACCACTGTCAAAATGGCTGACTGCACCTTTAAGTTTGTTTGTTTTTGTTTTTTGTTTTTTTACTTCACACAGAAATTAACAATGACGGCCTACTGCTGTTACTGTTTGTGGAAAATGAACCCACGCATACTAGAACACCAAGTTTATATTCTCTCTCTCCCTCTCTCTCTCACCCACCCAGTGAAGGGCAAAAGAGAGCGTTATCTCAGAGGGTTCATCTTCAGATAGGTGCTCATGGGCTAATAGTGCTGTGTGGTGTGTGTGTGTGTGTGTGTGTGTGTGTGTGTGTGAGAGAGAGTGTGTGTGTGCGTGTGAGAGACAGTGTGCGTGTGAGAGAGAGTGTGTTGTGTGAGAGAGAGTGTGTTGTGTGAGAGAGTGTGCGTGTGAGAGAGTGTGCGTGTGAGAGAGTGTGCGTGTGAGAGAGTGTGCGTGTGAGAGTGTGTGCGTGTGAGTGTGTGTGTGCGAGTGAGTGTGTGCGAGTGAGAGAATCGATAAGTAAGGAATTTGTCAGTTGTTCAGCGGTTGTCCTGCTGAAATGCCAATTAAAAAATAATCATAATTAACATCACATTAACTAAAAATAATAATAATAATAATAAAATGCAGTTAACTGCAGCGTGTTGAATTCTGGATGCTGATTGGTCAAAAGGTGTTTGTTCATTTTCTGTAACTGCGGCTCTGACAGTAGTGCAGCTGCACATCACAGCTTTATATGAGACGTCTAATAATAAACAAATCGTTCTGAAAAAACGTATTTCAGATGGAAAACTGTAGAATCCCTTATATGGTGATAGGAGTTTTTATTAATTTATTTTTTTATAACTATTATGGAAGGAATCTGCATTGTCGGTGCTTTGTACTAGTCAAAGCTGTAACTTTGCGATTTCTCAGTAACATGACAAGCTGTGGTGGGTTTTTTTTGGGCAACATTTTAAATTATTTATTTATTTATATATATATAGATGTGCTGTTACAGGAAAGTAAGCAGCTTCCGGGTGGTAACAGTTACTCCGCTTCATCACACCACTCCATCACTGATTATTTTAACAGCACACACCTTTTTTTTTTTTTTTTTTGTAAACTCTGTAAAGGATGCGAGTGTGTGAAAGATGGCTCTCTCTCAGAGGTCATGTTTCTCATGTTGTATTTCAGAGGAAGTTGAAAAGATGAGTAAGAAGATGGAGGAGGTGAGGGACGCCGGTGTGCGTGTCGTTGCTGAAGACTTCCTGACTGACATTAAGTCTTCAGGCAAGGCACTCCGAGAGCTCATCTCCCTGCACGGCATCTCGCCGTGGGGCGCCGAGGTCAAACCAGAGGCCCAGGCTTCATCAGCGGCCGCAAAATCCAGCGGCGCCTCCAAGAGCTCAGGGAAAGGCAAAGAGGACGAGGGTTAGAGCCGTGGCTTCATTTCTCACACGTTCTCACACGTTCTCACGTGTCTCGCGTTAGACTGTAAAGTTTAGTGTGTCGCTGGAGTTCCAGCGCATCGTTTGTATCTTAAATACGTACATTCGAAGTTAAAATATGTTCTAGTGCCACAGACATGAGCAGTATGTGACCCAAACTGTGAAAACGATCAGCTACTAAAGCGCCTTTTCTCCATTTAGTTGTCATTTAGTTATTTTCAAGTCCCTGCGAACTTTTATGGAGTTTTGTGGGTGTGGCTAAATGTAAATTAGCTATGCTGTGGACACAAGCAAAACTTTTGTGTAAAAAATAAATAAATAAATAAAATTTGGAATTATGGAAGGAATCTCCATATAAATCTCCATTAAAAAAAAAAAAAATTTATTTTTTGGCCACAGAAACATTTACACACAACTTTACTAAATAATTGATAAATAATTTGTAAATGTTTAGTTACGAAATTTGCATATAATTTTAAATGACATGAATTTAGTTGGAGCCCTTTTTTTTTTTCCTTCATCAAGTGACACAAGGGTCAGGATTTTTTTTTTTATATAAGTGTGTGTTTTGTTTGTAAATTTGAATAATAGCTAAAACATATTTGTTTATTTTTGGTCATTTGGTTTCTCAGGTGGCAGTAAGTCGAAGAAGATGAAGCTCACGGTTAAAGGTGGAGCAGCAGTTGATCCAGACTCAGGTTATACACATGATCTCTCTCTCTCTCTCTCTTTTTCCTAGTTTTCTTTACACTTTATTCTGGTCATTTCTTTTCTAAGTGTTCTGCTGTATCCTGGTTTAAATAACGCATCGTTGTTGCTCAGGTCTGGAGGACTGCGCTCATGTGCTGGATCAGAACGGGAAGATCTACAGCGCTACACTGGGGCTGGTGGACATCGTCCGGGGAACGAACTCCTACTACAAACTCCAGCTTCTGGAGGACGACGTGCAGAAACGGTGAGGGACAGCACTGGGCGCGTCTCACCATCTGATCTGTCTGTGCTTGTGTTTTTCTCTGTTCCAATCCGCTTATTTACTTCTCCAGTGATCAGCTCTACAACACATCTGTTTCCAGGGCTGTACTGTGAAAGTAGGAGGAGTTTCACGGGAGGGAAAAAAAGCAGTAAAATACCACTCAAAATAAAACCAAGTCATGTCTCATATCATGAACATGCTACATTTCTCTCTCTCTCTCTCGAATGAATTATTAAACACGAGACACTACAGTTGGTTTAACGGCGGCTCACGTGCCCGAGCTCAGGGGTGCCAATACTTTTTTGTGTGTCCCAGTATAAAGCCATTGGAGTGCAATCTTTACCAGACTACATTATTAAAACAAGGAGCTAAGAAGCAGTACAGCTGAGGCTGAACCTCAAATGCCTTTTCTACACTACTCACCAAGTAGGACGCTCAGCTCCGTTATGGTGTACCCTTTGTAGGGCGCGAGCAAAGTGAAGAGGAAGCCGTTTGGGATTTGTTCGTGTAAGATCAAGCTAATTAAAAGGAAGAAAACGTTAACTCTGGGTAAATAAATAAGAAAAAAAAATGTTGGGTTCGTTTATATCTGGGTTAGAAGGTTAACCACATTGATCACGTGTACTTCAGCACGGCTTGCTCGGCAAAGAAAAGAGTCCCGGCGTGGTGGATTGTGGGTAATGTGTCTGTTTTTGTAGTGGAAATTAGTGCATTTTATTGCGTGGTGGTGTGTCTCTTGCTCTCAGGTACTGGGTGTTCAGGTCCTGGGGTCGAGTAGGAACCACGATCGGAGGAAACAAACTGGAGAAGTTTTATGACAAGAACTCGGCCATGGATAACTTCCGCAGTGTGTATGAGGAAAAGACGGGCAACTCCTGGACCTCGAGCAGCTTCACCAAATATCCCAACAAATTTTATCCTCTGGAGATTGATTATGGACAGGTACGCACGTCATGTCTGTGTGTCCTTTTCGGCGTCTCTTTGGAACATTTTGTGTGTAATTTTTTTTTTTTCTGATGTCAATTTATGGTACATTTGATCAATCTTTAATCTTTATAATTCTCCCTCTCTCGCTCTCTGTGTGTGTGTGTGTGTGTGTGTGTGTGTGTGTTTCTGCAGGATGAGGAAGCGGTGAAGAAGCTGACAGCCAGCAGCGGCACCAAGTCTAAACTCGCCAAACCAGTACAAGAGCTCATCCGCCTGATCTTCGACGTGGAGAGCATGAAGAAAGCCATGGTGGAGTTTGAGGTGTGTGACTCGAGTGAGAGATCATAGAAATCCTTTATTTATAACATCTTCAGCGCCAGTTTGTTAGTCAGCTGATCGCTTCATTCTATTGGGAGGAGAAATGTGTGTCTGTCTATCTATCTCTCACTTTCACTGTGTGTGTCTCACTTTCTCTGTCTTTGTCTCTTTCTCACTCTTTCACTGTCTTTTTTCTGTTTCTGTCTCTCTTTTTCTCTCTATCTACCTCTTTCTCTGTCTGTCTTTATCTCTGTCTTTTGCTCTCTTTCCTTTTTCTGTCTGTCTTTGTCAGACTCTCTTTGTCTTTCACTGTCTTTTTCCTGTCTGTCTTTCTGTTTCTTTCACTCTTTCTTTTTCTCTCTTTGTCTCTCTCCCTCCTTTCCTCCATCTCACCTCACCGTCTTTTTTTTTTCTGTCTGTGTCTCTCTTTTTGTCTCCCTGCTTCTCTGTCTGTCTCACTCACTGTCTTTTTTCCTCTGTCTCTCTCTCTCTCTCTCTCTCTCTGTCTCTCTCTCTCTCTCTCTCTCTCTCTCTCTCTCTCTGAGTTACATTAACAGACTCAGCTGTGTTACGTTATGACTGTGTGTGAAATGTAAATCTTTTCTAACAGATCGACCTGCAGAAGATGCCTCTGGGGAAGCTGAGTAAGAGACAGATTCAGAGTGCATACGCTCTCCTCACTGAGGTTCAGCAGGTCAGTGTGAACGTTTTCAGACAGTCTGGCAAATTAGACAACGATACTGAGACTATGGTGTTAAAAAAATGCTCTGCCTGTTAGTGGGTAGGAGAAAATGATAATCTCCTAGTGTGTTTACTTCCTGTCTGTCTCTGCGCCAGGCTGTGTCTGATAACGCCTCAGAGGCTCTGATTCTGGACCTGTCCAATCGTTTCTACACTCTGATCCCGCACGACTTCGGCATGAAGAAACCTCCGCTGCTGAGTAACCTGGACTACATTCAGGTGAGACGTGGGAAGTGTTAAAGCCTTGATCCAGGAATCCTGTAATCACTAATGGGGGCAGTTGTGGCCTAATGGTTAGAGAGTCGGACTTGTAACCCGAAGGTGAACCTGAAGGTCATGGGTTTGAGTCTGAGGTCCGGCAGGGATTGTAGGTGGGGTTAGTGAATGACCAGCGCTCTCCTCCACCCTCAATACCACGACTGAGGTGAGACCCTTGAGCAAGGCCCAACCCCCAACTGCTCCCCGGGTGCCGCAGCAAAAAAGGCTCAGTGTGTGTTCACGGTACGTGTGTGTGCACTTTGATGGGTATACTTGGCTACACGTCACTTCACTTCACTTGTGTATAAAAGGGCTGGAAAATAGGCACGGGATCTTGAAAGGGTTAAGTACAAGTATTAAAAGTATTCCAAATAAAATAAGAGTTTAATTATTTTCTTAATAAAGTAATGGGATAGGAATTATCATATTACAACATCTCAAAATGGTCATAGTTGCAGTTCAGCGGTAAGTATGAAAAGGAATTAAATCCCTTTTGTAAGAATTAAAGCCCTGATTGAAAATGCAGAGTTTTCAGAGTAAGTGTTGGAATTCAAAGGCGATGTGTCTGTATAATACACATTATGTTTTGTGGAACGTTAGCAAAAGTGATCATAAAAGCTAACAAACCCCGAGCGATCTGATGAGAGAATTCAACCACGCTGCGGTGTATAATTTTAATAAACAAAAGCACGACTGTTTCTCGCTCACGCAGGCTAAAGTGCAGATGCTGGACAACCTGCTGGACATCGAGGTGGCGTACAGCCTCCTGCGCGGCGGAGCCGAGGACAACAAGAAAGACCCGATTGACATCAACTACGAGAAGCTCAAAACTAAGATCGAGGTTTGCTTCCTACTTTCTGCATTACAGTCCCTTCACTGTAGCGTGGGATCCTAGTTGTATAACCATGCCGACGTTGATGCCTTGTGTGCAGGTGGTGGATAAGTCATCAGAAGAAGCTCAGATTATTCAGCAGTATGTGAAGAACACACACGCTGCAACGCATAACAACTACACACTCGAAGTAGAAGAGGTAAGAGGAGGTCTACGGCGTAGTGTTTACATTTTTTACACACACGCATTTGTATTAAAATACAGTATATCGCAAATGTAGTACATGCACACATGTATTACCCTCATTTGCTGCAGGAAATAATACGGATTTTTAATATATTATGCTTTAAATTGTATAGAGATGTGGATTTTGGTTGTTCACAGCTCAGATGTTTGAGCAAGTCCATTACTTCCTGTGGTTTAACATAAAGTCTGTCGTGTTTGAGCTCTTGAAAAAATAATGTGACGCCTCTTTAACCTGCACATGGAACGCAATGTTTGTGCGCACTAAACATTGCGTAGTTAATGAACATTATTTGGCAAGTTAATCTTGTTATTTAGGAATGTGACAGTTTGCACATCTGACATATTTCCTCACGTGTAGTAGGAAAGCACTGGAATGAAACTCCGGGCTCCAAAAAAAAGGAATAACATCCTGGCCAGTGTGAAAAGAAAAGCTTGGCCTGCACAATAAATAATGATTATGACTCTTTATCTGTTCATTAATTACTGGTGTTTGACCCTGGTCATCAGAATGATGTTGTGAGTTTTACTTGACGTTCTGTGCCGAAGCACCGCGATCAGGGACCCCTGCTTTGTAGGGGTCCAACCACCAAAGGATGTAGTCATCTACAGCGGTGGGGTTGAATTCAGTTAACAGTTTCTCAGAGGCCGCTAAACATACTAGCTGTAAACAGATGTCTGATGATGGTCTGATTTCTGATGTAATCTGACACGAATTGGGAACTGGGGGCGCTATTTGCAAATGGTGCTTGGACCCCTCAGATCAACGCTTGCAGGTATTTTCGAGTCCAAACAATAACATAAGCGCTTTCCAGTGAGAAAGAGGCTACAGCTTTAACTTTAACAATCAGCACTAAAACACAGCACTAGCAGCATCCTGATAACATGATATTGTGTCTATTCAGATCTTTAAGATCGACAGAGAAGGTGAATACCAGCGTTACCGCCCCTTCAAAGATTTACCCAATCGCCAGCTCCTGTGGCACGGCTCACGCACAACCAACTACGCTGGCATCCTGTCTCAGGGACTGCGCATCGCCCCGCCCGAGGCTCCTGTGGTACGTATCAGTTCTTTCCAGTGACACTGACTAGTGCTTAGGTGCACATGGGGAGAGAGAAAGTCTTTGTAGAGCTGGTTTCCTGGAGGTTTTATCGTGTGCGTGCTCCAAAGTACCCATCGCTGCAGAACCAGCAGTCCAGGGGTGGAGTTGGACCTGATCTGGCTCCTCCTATTTGCGCAGATTTGAACCATAAGTCCAGGGAATGGAGACAACCTGGTGCGTTTCAGGCTTGGATAAGTGTGTTTTTGTTCCTTAATCTCATTAGGGTCAGGTTTATAGGAGGAGTTGCATCAGGTCCGGCTCCACCCCCTGGACTTTTGGTTCCGCAGCAAGGACTTTCCTCGCATAATGAAAACTGAAGCTACTTTCTCACATGCCACTTTACAAAGGAATTGAGTGTTAATGAATTAGAAAAGTGTTAACGTAATCCAGATTTAAAACTGCTTTCAGATTTGGTAGCTAGTGTTGGTTAAAATAACTAGTCTTAGCTTGCTGTCTGTATTCGATTTATCATCAGTGATGCAGATGAAATAAACACTGGTGTAACTCTGGAGATGACGAGGTCACTAAAGCTGTGGAGACAGGAAGTGAAGAGAATTTGAGCTGCTTGTGTGACGTGATTGCATGCAGCCACAGCTGACGAACTGCTGAACTTCCTAAAAACAGACAGTTACATTTATTGAAAAAGCAGTTGATGTAACTCGACTTTAGAAGCTCCACTGTGATTAAAAACACACTTATTAAATACTTTGTATAG
>CM074934.1:15705866-15721246 GCA_037576815.1 Pangasius larnaudii
ATGGTAAATGCCATATTTTTGTGGAACCTCTTAAAATAAAGCTGAAAGTCTACACTTCCATCACATCTTGATTGTTTAATTTCAAATCCATTGAGGTGGTGTATAAACGCAAAATCACAAAACTCTGTCACTGTCCAAATACTTCCGGACCTAACTGTATACATACATACCTTCATTTTCACATCATTCCTTGAAAATGTCAACACAAAACATATCCTGAAGCTCAGTTTTTCCTGACTTTTTTTTTTTTTTTTTTAAACTGGTCCTCCAGTAAACTGACAAAAAGAACACAAACAGTAACACAATTCACTTCACCAATGCCCTTAAATGTTGTACTTTTTTGAAACATGTTAATAGTGAAAATTGGAATTGTATGCATTTCATACATCAGTTCATTGAACTAAGGTCACCAAGAGAGCCTCTTCACACACACACACACACACACACACACACACACACACACACACACACACTCTCATTTGAACAGAGCTTACTTTATATCCATTTAGAAAAGTGATGGATTTAGTTTTTATCCAAAACATATTGGATATCCTTTTACCCAAAGGAGCAAACTAAAACATCCACTTACACTTAGATATCATAAGCTACCTGCAATCTACCATAAGTTTGGAAATAGTACTTAAGTCACTTGGAACGGTTTTTAAATGTTGATCAGGTTGTAATAAATCCTTGAGGAATGTCCACTGAGGGTTTGGTAAGAAAGGTGTGAATGAATTGTTATTCAAAACTCGCAGGTGTGAGCAGACATGACTGCATGGTTTAGTGACAGTTCACCTGGATGTAACACGTTTGAAAGAATCAAAAGGCCTCCTGAATAAAAGTACTGAGCCGAGATACGCTTTTTTTGACAGTGGAACAAGCTCGAGACACACAGCTTTAAGTCAACATTTTATTCACATCTGAACTACAAGCTGGAGAGGGAAATTTTTCCAGACGAGACCCACATCCTGTGCTGTTCACGTCCCATGTTTCTGCGTCCTGTTAGACGGATGAAAGTCGGGTCAGTGATCGAGTAGATCGAGTCGTTATGACATGGGAGAAATTCAGTACACACCTCGTTTAATATTTTCAGAATTAGATAACGGACACTGCATATTACAGACACCGTCAGTCTGGTGGACGTCACACAGCACCGTTTCACAGCGGACAAGGATCTGAAAGGGGGGAAATAAAAACAAACAATTTTAACCTCAAATGGTGCTTCATACAGGCTTATAGCTAAACATTGATGAAGAATAAGTCACCTGATCCTGAAGAGGCACGTCATCTTTGACAAAAGTGAACATCTCGATTTTGAAGCGTCTCACGTGGGTCGGGTACCGAACCCGGTCGTTGGCCGTGACAGGAAAGAAGGTGATTTGGTAACGGTCGGCCGGATTCGCACAGCTAATTGTAAAGCATCGAATCAAAATTAAGTGCGAGATGTGATATAGACATGAGTTCATGTTTTTCACGTGTGTGAGAGATTACCCATTCACAATGAGATCCCAGCTCAGCATGGAGCCTCTGTGATTGGCCGAAGCCCAGCAGTTCTCCAGGACCAGCTCTATTTGCGGGTCAATGGACTGCATCAGCTCTATCTCAAAGTATAGAGGCTGCTTTAGATACTGTACCACTGGATAGTCCTTGTCTTTGTAGAAGGCATCATAAGAGGCGTCTGGGAAGAGAGAAGGCAGACAGGCGTTCCAGTTTACTCCCAACGCTGCTTCGTAATTCTTTGACAGATTTACATTTGCTCATTTAGTTGACACTTCTATTAAAAAAAAAAAGCTTACAATTGAGACAGGATACAGTTAAGGATCTTGCTCGAGAATCAAAATAACGACAAGTTGATGGTGCTAGGATTTAAACTCTCAACTTTCTGATCTGTAGCCCAAAGCTTTAACCACTGAGCTGTACAGTTTCTCTGTTAAACTTTATACATCAGCTTAACTAGCCAGCATCCTTTTTACTGATGTACACAGCACTGCTGAGACTGAGGACAAACTTCCACAAGTATGCAGCCTGTAGTGAAATGTCTGTAACGAACAAGTCGACACTTTAAGCCGGCTCTTTGAGGTGAAGGTTAGGAGCCTGCTCGCATGTTTAAATAAACTTCCACTTAAAATTCACCAGTATTCTGTATCTCTAATGTCTTTAATCACATACAGTGCGACTGCGACCAAAGTGCATCTAGTGAAGATGAATTCTATATGAGCCAGATATTCATTTTAAACAGATAAAGGAGCAGATAAAGGAGCATTAAAAAAAAAAGCATGGTGAAACCTGTAGGTGTATATTATAAGCTCATGGAGGTGGTGCTCTGCGACTCAAGGAAAATTGAGTGATTATACACTGAGCCTAATTTCACACAAGGTTCAAAGCCACCATTTTGAGTTCTGTGTAAACGAGAACCCTAGGAGCAGAATAGTGAAGCACCTGAAATATTATGTTTAGCGCCATACGGCTCACACGGGTGTGAAACATGAAAAAAATCCTAAATTGTACACGGAAACCTACCTCTAGCAAGCCTCATCCTGACATTCAGTTCCCCTAAACCAGGATTTGCACGAAGTTCGCTTGCTTGTGGCCCAGTGGAGAACGTCATAGCCAGTGTTTTGGTTAGCTTGTAGTTGCAGACCACCATCACACTGATTTTGATCATAATGAAACGTTAATATGCAGGAAAAGGAGAAAAAGGGAGTCAGAATAAATGTAAGTACTGCATAGTACCGATATTCTGGACCAGTTTTTGTGCCATTTTGCAACGGCTGTGCAACAGCTGTCCTGTTGCCCATTGAGATTTTGTTCCGATACGTCATGATGCCATCGTGGAACTGGAGAAGAGAGAGAGAGAGATGCAAGAGGATTAATGGTTAACATTTCTTCCAACAAAAAAAAAGGAGATATGTAGAGATTACATACCGTTCTGGTGGTTTGACAACTGTTTGCATTAAAGGAGAAGTAGGCAAAGCGGTTGTTGCTGAAGGTGGGTTTACATGAGGGATCCCTCAGCGTTAACTGGCTTGGGATCATCCGCGTTGCTGCTTCCACCTTGACGGCAAGCGCAGTTATGGATCCATTTGCGAAACATTCTGAAGAGGATTTCACACAGTGTCAAACAGATTCTGAAAGCAGCCCAACTACCAAAACACAGTTAAAACCATTAAACTGCCAGTTGCTGCTCAAACAGGAAGTTATTTCCTAGCTTCCTTCTTGCTTATTAAACTGATCAATAAACACATCTGACTGCCTTAAATATGGCTTTATACTTTAAGATTTTTGGCCTGATTTTGCTCTCGGAGACAGAAACTGCACATCGTAAAACAATTCTCTGGTCATGAGTTTAGATCGTCGGTCTTAAAACACGTAATGTGATATGCTCACCAGCGGCTAGTTTAGTGCCAATGTGACCAGACACAGCTGATGACAAAAATTCAGGCATCTTTGATTCAAATCTCAGATTGTGAGCGCTGCTACAACGCTTGTCTAAAACCCATCAGTAAGATGACTGCATGGTTTTACGCAAAAACAGCTACAAATATGGTAACAGTAAAGGTGAAGCGCAACCAAATCAGACTAAAGTACTGAAAAACATTCTTCAAAGGGAGCTTGAGGTAGTGAGGATGTGTGTTTATGCGAGCCTGTCTTCTGCACGAGCTGATGACGTAAACAGAATGTAGTCATTCATTCTCTTTAATCACAGATCTATCGTTATAGAATCTTCATCGTATAATCTGACAGATAACAAGCGTTATTGCTCAGTCCGTTATGAAATTCAATCAAGATTTTATTGGGCTCTTGTGAGAAGTAATAATCTTAAAAGAGTAAAATCTTCTTAAGCTGAATTTTTCAGCAACAGACTTCACTTTAGGGTGTTTTCACACTTTTTTCTGTACCCACAGATCGACCAGGACAAACGTGGACTGCTCTAACTAGTACATCTCTTTAGCTTTCTTATCAAAATAAGCAATAATTCAAATTGGTCGCACTTACCAATAGCACCTTACTTTATATTGTCACTGGAGAAACATAATTTAGCATAAAACTGGAACAGTTTTTTGGCTAGACTCTGAGGTGTGCGTTTTATAAAATGGATGGAAATGAGTGGCAAAAGAACAACTCTCAAAACAGGTCACTAAAATTTGAAGGGAAGTGAAGTGTAGCCAAGAATTCCATACTCGGAATTTGTGCTCTGCATTTAACCCATCCAAGTACGCACCCACACCGTGAACACACACCCGGAGCACTGGGCAACTTTTTTTGCTGCGGCGCCCGGGGAGCAGTTGGGGGTTCGGTGCCTTGCTCCCTCACCGTGGTATTGAGTAAGGAAGAGAGCGCTGGTCATTCACTCCCCCCACCTACAATCCCTGCCGGACCTGAGACTTGAACCCACGACCTTCAGGTTCACCTTCGGGTTAAAAGTCCGAGACTCTAACCATTAGGCCACGACTGCCCCCACTGCCACGGTTAAACAACGTTTAACAAATCTATACACAATAGTATAAATTTGTACATGGTCTCAAACATACATTGGTCCAAAGAAAGTATGAAATTGCTCTTTAAAGTCATGAAAGATGATGAATACCCATTCACATGCCATTTTGTAGTATCACAACTAATCATAACATGGAGTAGGAAATATATACCAGTCATGATGAAGGGAAAGGTGCAAGCCATGGAGAAGTTTTTAAATTGCCAGTTGTTGTATGATATTACTACATCAATACGAGCCCTCATTGAAGACTGAGCAGCCTTCTGCAATTCAGAGAGAGGGAGAAGGCACTTAAAAGTGTTCATAGAACACACATCGCAGTATGAGAGAAAGTAATTGCATGCTGTACCTCAAAAACAACATCTTGTGCCAGGAAAGGCACGGTCATATTCAGATGAGTGCCATTTTTCTTAACACTGTACTCTGAATAGAAATCAGCCGAGAGGTCACGCATGCCGACCCTTACATCAAAGTTTATGGCGGCTTGGTTCCCGTGTCCAATTGTGATGTAGAAGTTCTTATCATCACAGACTCCATCCATAAGCAACACTGTGCAGAAATACAAGAGATCAGCTTAAATTAAATCCATCCAGCGATCCAGCCCTCGGTGCCTTTTACATCATCATACTTACTGATGTCCTCACGAGTAGCTTCCACTAAAGCAGAGTGAGAAAAGGGACTGTATTCAGGAAGCACCAACAAACCAAAGGTGAGGGAGAGACTATAGACGATGTTCACTGGGTTGACGTTCTGTAATAAAGTGTAGCATCCAGTCAGAATGAGCAAACGTATAAATAAATAAATAAATACTTAAAACAGCATTTCTCCAATTGTTACATTTGAGCCTTTGCAGCCCGGAACACACTTGTATATCATTAATAACATAAAACTCCCTGGCTGATGTGTGATTAAAAAATGAGCAAAAAGTGGGCCACAATGGGAATACTAGCCCTAGGGGTGGGGAAAGCAATGGACATCAATTTAGATAATTTCAGCTAAAATAAAATGCATCTTTTCCACACATTTCAGGTGATAAAACACATTGGGGTGTGCTGTTCTAGAGAAATAATCAACGATGGGGTCGTGTGATGAACTGGAGTTACTGTTTCCACCCTGGAGTTCATGGTTTTCTTATAACAGCAAGTCCTGCAGTGTTTTATTCCTTTTACACCACAGCAATTTGCTTTTTTTTTTTTGCTATTGCATGTTGTTCATCTCTTGTGAAGTTAATAATACAAAAAGATTAAAAAAAACTGCAACACAGAACTTTCCCTTGTGGGAAAACAAAGTTACAGCTTTAGTTCTGACTGTTACGATGCGCTGACACTCCTCCCATAAAAGGTTACATAAACTTCTCCTTACAGAAAACACACTCAACAATTACTCTTTGTTTTTAAAAAATCCTTTTTCACTCTTTTTGATCACTGGTGAAATGCTGTTGTACAAGAGGAATAAAACACTACGGGACATGCGGCTATTGCTCAACTTCGGGATGGTGAGATTAGCTTTGCTTCACACTGCTCTGCATCACACTACCCCAACTCTGATTAATTTCCTATAACAGCATGCACCAAGAGTTTTATTCCTTATACACAGTACACAATCCTTCAAGATCAACACAGAAGCACATTTTAGCTAGCCTTGACTGGATCCCAGAACCTGGTGCAAAATCAGCACACTCGGCAAACTCCGATTTGTACGTTTAAGCAATCGACACTTGCCATCGTCCTCAGGACAGCGGGATCGGAGAAGGGGATCTCAATGCTGAAAGCCTTGGAGCCGTTAGTAAATAAGTGTTCCTGCACGTTAAATCCTTTTCCATTGGCCTCTTCCACGCTCATCACTCCAGTTGACAAGGTGACGTTCAACAGCTCCACATCAGGCAGGAAGGAACCCAGCATTATTTTAAACACTTCCGAGTCTGCACCAGTATCTGTAAAAGGAAAGAAATGAATTTAAACTGTGCAGTTATCATCTCCATGACAGTTTTCAATCATGATAATGATAGTCACTCACTGTCTGTGATGTGGGGCGGCCGAGGCTCTGGTGGGGTGATAATGGGATAATGGACTTTGTACCTGGTGATTTCAGCCTTTCCTTCTCGCCACAGCATTTCAAGCATTGGTTCAATACTGTGAGTGACGTGGTACCCATAATCCAACACAATACTCTACCAAATAAATAAAAAAGTCATCAGAAAGCATGCGTTACAGTAATTTTATCACTGTAAAAAATGTGTAGTTATTGATTGATATCGGTAAAGTTTTATAAGAGGAAACATTTGTTGCATTTATTGAAGGAGTCTCCAGTGTCAGCCGGTGAGTAAAATGGTAACAAAAACAATGTGATATTGACTATATCCAGTGTTCAAGAAATATTTTAATTTATTATTAACATTTGCTATAAGGGTCCCTTGAGGACTAGTGGTTAGGCCTTGGCGCTCTCACCCCAGCAGCCAGGGTGAGATTCCCTGCCAGGGAACCAACCCCAGTGGCTGTTGCACATAACAGTGCACTCCCAGCGCCAGGCCCAGGCCCAGATAAACTTGGGGTTGCAACAGGAAGGGCATCTGGCATAAAAACTTTGCCAAATGAAATATGTGGACCAATGAACCGCTGTGGCGACCCCTAATGAGAGCAGCTGAAAGATCATCAATATGTGCTATAAACAATTTTTTCACCACATAATGCAGTCTGTTAACAGTAAGCTTTGGTTGCTAAGCAACATGACAGATAAAAAGTAAGCTATTCTATGGACAGAACAATGTCTTAAGTGTAAACTAAAGTGTAATTCTGGCAAATTAATACAGAATTCAATTACTGTGATATAGTCACACTATAATCACAGGCCAATCAGATTTTAGAACCTAAAATAACTAACTATCCATTTCATAATTGATGAATCAAATGACAGAAATTGATCCATAGCAACCTGAGCAGTACTGACCAACCTTATAATAGCCATCTGGTCCACCGACAGGCAAGGAAATTTTAATTTGGCTCTCCGTCATCGTCATGGTGTAGCCCCTAGCTTTCATCTCTGTTTGACTGAGCCTCTTTCCGTCAATACCCATGTACATTTCGAGGATTTGATACTGAGGATCGGTCATCAGAGGTATGATGTATTGGGGCATGTACCATGTGATGAGTTCCTTGGTAAAATAGAGTCCACCTGTAAAATGATGAGAGATTATAGGAACAGTAGATCCCTCATCCAAAATCATAACCCATCTATAATTGCATACCAGTAGGACAGACAGCAGCACTGTCTATAATCATTACAGACCAAGCCTGCTTGAAGAAGGTGCTCACTTTAAAGACCTCCATTTGCACCCCATTCACCTGGTTGGAGGGGAGAGGAAAAAAAACCCACCAAAGATAATCAGTATAATCACTAGCACAGAGAGTTTACACACCTGTACTTGCTCACTTACATCCTCAGTATAAGTTTCAGGCGTGTTATAGGGACTTCGCAGAACCAATCGCGTGGGAGTCATCGATACGCCGTAACCCGCGTTCTGAACCTCCTCCAACATCATTGGCTTTTCTTTGGGTGTGTAAAAGACCATTCTCCAAATATTGCTCAGAGTGGCAGAGGCCTGAATTGAGGGGGAAAAAATAAAACAGACAAAAAGATTTGAAGACTTGAATATTAGTGTGTGAATTTAGATCATATGGGACACATTAAGAAACATTTTGTATACTTCCTTGTCACAATCATATCTAAGCAAACCTTCTGTGAAAAGCTGCATAAACAACTGTTGACCATGACTGAGGCAAGGACATCATGAGAATGGCCGAGCAAACATTAAAGCAGAGAGAACTCCAGCGGAGACACAGGATTTTTTTTTCAATTACAAAAAAAAAGGTATACGCAAGAATTATGACCACTTGCTTCTACACACACACACCAATCCTGCCCGCTCCCGAAGGAACTCTGGCCAGCTCTGCCCGCGCACAGGTTTTCATTTAAGGACTATCTAATATCTTGTCCCAAATTAAAAAAAGATTCTAGCTCAGTTTAAACTAAACATGGCACCATCCATTCTTGAAAGACAAGTACCTTTTAAAAAAAGAAATACTGCACAGAATAATGGCAGGTATTATTTTGGGGGGGCCACCTAAGACAAACACACATGATACCCGACTTCACCCTACATTTACCTGTTGATCAGCAGAGAATCCAGTGATTCCTGTGACTGCTTGTCTTGGCTGCTTAGGCAGACTGAGATCATGGTGTCCTCTGTGAACAGAGACCTTGAAAAACAGATCTGGATTACAACTCCAACATGAATACTCTACAGAAAGACAAGGGTAAAAAAGCAGACCAGGGGTTAATAAGGGAAGCAATTTTGTATATACTCGAGTCCGGTCTCAAACGATATTCTGTATTGTCTTGGATGTGTCTCAAACTTGTGCTGGAAAAGATGGTCAAAGTTTGACAAGAAGTGATTCATCCTCCTAGAAAACAGCCTAATCATTGGCACAATGCACCATTTAAGACAACTAATTGGGAGAACTAGTATAACCGATTCAACTAATGATTTAAGAACAAACATTGGCTGCTAAATGATCTTGCTCACCAATGGCAGAGTGAGAAACTATATTAGCAATGAACAAGCAATTGTTTGGCCTAACTGCATTTTCACAATTGCATATTGAAGTAAACAGAAGTAAAGGCTTGGCCTCGAAAGAAGCTGATGGTTTTTCTTCACTCTTTCATATGGACTCAAATCTTAACTTGGCTTCGACCTGCTTAGGACTTGGTCTTGACTTGATTTCAGCTAGTCCTTGGGTCTCATTTGTCAACCGTGTGTACGCAGAGATGTGATTTGTCAAGTTCTTCTTGTGTGACCACGTATTTTCAAGAACCCCTAGTGGTAGACAAGTGTAATTGTGGGTAAACTGATTACGAGGAACGTCCACCGCACTTACTGTCAGTCATATCAGCATAACTGACAGAGAAAATACTGATTCCGGTGCTTACACGGTGCGGAAAGTTGATGCAGATGAAACGTGAAGTAAAATGGTATGCAAGGTACATCTAAAAATTGACTGCTGAGTGATGAGTGGCTCATCAGTTGAATTTTTCTGGCCAGGGCATTTTTAGGTGATTTCTATTCTAGGGTTTTTTCAGCCATAGGCTCATTTTAAAGAGACAGAAGACACAGGTCTGCCATTTCCCAACCAACTATGAGACAGATAATAGCACACGTCTTACATGCATTCATATCACTCACGCTGCTGTACACTGCATATTTCTGAAAAAAGGCAGAAATGTGTGGGATTTATCAACATCGTTTGTGTACAGCTGTGTGTCCACACATGTGACAAATGTCAATTTTCGCTTCATGAGTACAAATTTAGAACTTGTTTTATGCAAACGAGTCCCCCAGTGGCGCTCTTGACTGCACCACGCACGTCATAATCAAAGGTGTAGCTACAGTATAGCTAAGGCAGGGCATGAGGAGATTATATTCTGCAATCCTACTAAAATGTCCCTCTCTATTCTCTATGTGGATGGACTTTTCTTGCTGATGCTCTGATAACAGCCCACACTATACATATTGCTAATCTCCTGAAGCAGTTTAGCCCACCCAATCCTGAGCATCAATCACTGGAAAATTGGTAGATTTTCTCCTTCTTATATCACACTTAATCTCTGGAATAGTGTTTTAGAGAATATCAGGTATTAATAACAGTTTTGAAATCCATAAACTTGATTTATTCGGTCTTTGTTAAAAACACTTTGATTTGCAGTAATTCTCCAATAGATACTTGGTTAATTAGGTGATGTACATTGATTCTGCAAATTAATCCACTGATGTGATTCATAGTGAACACCTTGTTTGGACCATCCTTTATATTTCAAGCCCTTTCAGATGTTGAAATCAAAATTAAAGTATGTAGCGTGTGAATGATTTCCTTCAATTTCCGTATATGTAATTTTAATCCTTTTTGGGGAAAGAATGTCAGGGAATGTAATTTATATAACACTGGTCATGCATTTCTTTCTTCCCCTGGTTTTCTTCACACACATAAAATGCAAGCCTGTTGGATTTTAGAGTAGCAGATATTTACGGTCCAGCGCTGTGAGAAAAATTACCTCCATGAAGTTTCGTTCGCAGAGAATCTCACGTGAAGCCCATTGATTGTATTCGCAAGTCTTTTCCACCTCATGTACATCATCAGACATCCGGTTGCCATACAGCTGCAGGCGCAGTCCAATATCAAACACAGCATCACCCTGAGACCAACAAGAAACAAAATTCACCACAGATGTCGAAATCAAAATTAATTATGAATTATGTTGAAATTTCCATAATAGTACTGCACGTTGTATTTTTTTTTTAACTGTCTAAACATCAGTACATGGTTATGAGCAAAGCAGCTTAGCAGTGATGTGTAGATTTTCGTATTTCCCCAGGGATCAGACTCGATGCTGTAGCCACACTGAACCGCCAGGGCTGGCGTCAAAGTCACAATTTGTGAACCATCTGAATATTTAAAAGGGAAAATATTCTCATGTAATCACAGTCTATATTTTGGTAACATCCAAGGCTTGAGCTCAGTTTTAAGAAATACTTACTGATGGCTTCAACTTCAAGCTGACGTCCATAAGACAGAGAGCTATCCAAGGTAAGCTTCATAACATTTCCAACACACTCCAAAGTCAAGCCAGCTCCTGCAAAGGACCAGAAAATTGTCACAATGTGCTAAAATCATCACAATGTGCTAGTCAAGGTTAAGTCTAAAAAAAAAAGACATTACTTACGTTGACTGAAAGCGTCGCCTCCAACAGCAATCACCAAAAGCCAGAAGGCACTAATGGAAACACAAAGTTCAATTAGTAACCTTGCCTTTGCTTAATTAATCTTACTTCAGAGAACTTACCAAAATTCACAGAAAGGTGCCATCGCAGTGAAAGGAAGGCCTGTGTGTTTTGTCAATGCTGCAACTTAAACAAGTTTAAAGGTGTGTTATGTTAAGGAAAACACCTACAGGCCCATAAACAGATCCTTTAACAAGCTGCTGAATATCATAAGTCCTGAGGTTATTTAATGCTTAATGGGTCTGTAGATTTTCTTGCGTGGCCAGGATAAATGGAAATCACCACAACATGTAAGAAAAGAAACCAAATCAAGCTCAACAGCTCAAACTTGATAACAGATGCGGTGTTCGGCAGATCCTCTCCAGCAAGGTAAAGCCACTCCTACACAGGTGATCCTAATGACACTGATGCTCGTCAGGATTGGTTAAGATGCAAACTTCAGTCCTAAGCAGTCATGTTGACCAGGGGGGAAAAATCTAGTCATTTCAGACCAAGCTGTGACAAACTTAGTCTTTCTTTAATGCAAATAATAATTATTCTGCTCTCCTTTTAAATACAGACACCTTTATTATAGACAGTGTATATTTTACAAAAATAAAGCAGTTATCAGTAATGAAAACTTTTAATCGTATCTGATTAATCTGAGATTACTTTACCTGTGTGATCTAACTGGTTTACCAGGCTACAATTATTCATTCATCTTCAGTAATGGTTTATCCTGGTTAGAGTCAGTTGTTATCGGGATCTTATCCCGGGAATACCGGATGTGCGGCAGGAATGCACCCAGGATGGGACAGCAGTCCATCACAGATGACCGTGCACACACATTCACATTGGGCCAATTTAGCATAGCCAGTTAATCTACTGCCATGTTTTTGGACATTGGGAAGAAACCGGAGAACCCTGAGGAAACCCACACGGACATGAGGAGATGATGTGAAACTCCACACAGACAGGATCCCGAACTCACGATCAAATTGTGGACCATGGAGCTGTGAGGCTTCATATTCTTTTCATATTCCAATTTTTCAATTACAGAAAAGTACAGCAAAAAAGAAGGACGTACAGCATATTGACTTTTTTTTATATGTATAAGTATTGACTTCTTTTGGGGGCTGTTTCAAGCGTTAAGCCTTACTCTAACCCTCCGAGCCACCAGGGGACCCCGGAAGAACGCAGGATAACACAAAGGTTATCACAAAGTAGGTTGTCACTTAGGGTCCATAAAGTTCAGAAACAGCCCTGATGGCACAGTGATTTTTATACTCAAACAAATTGAGTGTACCAGGATGTTTTAGGCTAAACATGATCTGCGTTCTACCAGAGGATTATGATTGCTGTAGATGCAAGTCATAACATACAGCCAGATGGTTGTAGGATACAATAATTGTCGTGTACAGATTTCAGTCTGTATATTTGAACCTATTGAAAACCTGTGGTGTGAATTATAGTGGACGTCCACATGCACAAAACTAAAACTGCACAGGAGCTTGAAACATATGGAAGAGCCAAAGATCCTCTAGAAGTATCTCTAACCTTGTTAGACTTTACAAAGAGAGTCAGTGCTGTTATTCACATCAAGGAAGGCAGACAGTAAGTGTGAGTGTGTCAAGATTTTTAAAACCAGTGTTTTGCAACAAAAAAAAGCACTTCATATGGAGTTGAAACTGTAGTATCCATATAGGTTCAAGCTAAAATATCAGTTATTGCATGTATTTAGTATATTTTTACAACATGTGCCAATAATTATGGACTAATCTGTACTGTGTAAATACAGCATGAATGTTCTTTACAGGGGATTAAAAACCAGAGAAGCCAACGTGTACCTTTCATGTTGGTCAGTCGTTTGGTGTCAAAATTTTCATGGGTCCTGATGACCAGCATTGAGTTTTTGAGGGTGAAAAAACCTTGTTGATGGTGTTGTTCATGGATATTGAAATTATTCTGAGCAAATCTGTCAGCAAAGTGCAAATTCAGGGAATCTGTATCCATGAGACTGGTCTGTTTAAACATAGCTAGAGAAACATTCAGCCAGAGAGAACACAGGGAATCTATGAGATGACAAAGTAGATTATTTTCTCTGATAATTTACAATATATTTCACTACAGACATTTTATTTGAGGAAATGAGACCTGTTCAAAACAGACATTGCAATCCCCCCCCCCAACAATTTTTATAATCCTAAATAATTTACAAATTTACATCGAGATGAAATTACAAAATGACTATAGCAAGAAAAAAAGTTCTGCTTTGACGCAAATCCAAGCCGTTCACAACACACAGGTAAAAATCAGTTAGGAATTAAGTTCTTTCAGGCATAAACACGGCGATGAAAATCCACCATCATCAATAGCCTCTCCTTCTTTTTTCTTCAGAGTCGAGAACCGTCTGACGCAAACTTAGTCTGGCGTCTTCAAAGCTGGCGTTTATTTCCAACGCTTTCTTAAAATCACTCTCAGCATCTTGGAAGAAACCTGCAGGAAAGAAAAACATGTCTTGTGTAAGGAATAAAGCACGACAGAGCACGCTGTTACAGGAAACTAATCCACGACGGGGATAGTGCGACGCAGCCTGATGTGAAGCTGACTTACTGTTGTCATCCCGAAGTTGATTATTTTCCAATAACAGCACATCCTGAAGTGTTTTATTCCTCTTATACCATAGCAACTTGTCGAAGATTAATTTTTTTTTTTTGTTAAGGAAAAGAACACAAGCATTTATCCATTTATAGTCACATTTAATGTTGTGGAACAGCCACAAAAAAAAAAAGTTAGTTTCTGTTCCTGTTCCTGCTGTTCTGTGATCATCCTCTCTTTTTCCTCTTTCTTGGAAGTTAACCTATGGAATTAAATTTGCATTAAAAGTGAAGAGACCAAAAAAAACCAAAACAAAACAAAAAACCAGCTTGTCATGTTACTGAAAAACTGTAAACTCCAAGGAAATTAAGACTTTCCCATGATGGAAAACTTACTGACTGTTAAAAAGTGCTGACACTGGAGACTCCTTCCATAAATGTTAAATAAACATATCCAACACAAAATGATCGACGATTACACACAGTTTTCTTTGTGAAATAACAACACGCTTGTTTATCCGTTTATTATGCGGACTGTCCACCATATACAGTAAGTCCCTGTGAATGGGTCGTTACTATAGAAACTATATCATATATCATATAATATCGTTTGAATTACTGCCAGAACTACTAATCTATGCTATGCTATAATTCTAAACAATACAGAAATAATAGTTTTCTAGTTATTCACGATATATGATTTTAAGATAGTATATTGTAAGATAGTAAATTAGATGCAAACTGATTGTAGTGTCAGAACGCAAACCTCTTTACACCTCGTTCCAAACACCGTCGCTAAAAACAGTTCCGATGTCACTTAATGTTGTTACACTATTAAAACACACTTCCGCAAAACCTTTTCAGCACTATTTCTTTACACACCTGTACTCGCTGAGGAGACACCCGAGTACAAAGCCACTCAATGTTTTATTTTAAATGAAAGATGCCAAAAAAAAAAAAAAAGGACTAGCTGTATCCCAAATGACTCTGTGGTGAGCATGTAGAGCAAGACACATAGGCCATGTCTAGCCAACACCATCAGGCTTCTTTCCCTGCAGAGTTAAAACTCATCACACACACACACGCGCGCGCACGCACGCACACACACGCACTGATGAAATACTTTGAGAACAGATTTCACAAGACTGCTCTTGGCACACACCCACTGACATGTGACCAGAATCGTGACACTGTCTCCTCATACTGATACGACTCTTATCAGTCTACATATTCATAAATCATATGGTACAGTCAATACACTCTTTTTTGGCACATTAATCATACTGCACATACACACTGCATAATCCTTTTGCACATTGATCAGTCAGTCAATCTCTCTCCCTCTGTCTCTCCCTCTGTCTCTCCCTCTGTCTCTCCCTCTGTCTCTCCCTCTGTCTCTCCCTCTCAGCATGGCTCTGACAGTAGTCCCGGCTGTATGTAAATGACAGGATTATATCAATATGCTTGTTCTAAAAAGT
>CM074934.1:15725803-15751876 GCA_037576815.1 Pangasius larnaudii
TAGTTATTGAGGTTTAAAACCTTTCAGGTGGTAAGAACTGATCATATATCACTTAGTATCCACCCCTGTAATATTTGGATTGGACAGGAATTTTACACGTTTTCATTTGAGCTCTTCAAATAGAACGTGGCCACAAGCACTTTGGTGTCAGTCGGCTATAGGGACAGAACAAGAAGTGTAAAGAGCACCTCGGCACAATGAAGCCCTTCATCGCGGTTTTACTCTCTTGCCTTTCATTTATCCATTTGGTGGATATCTCTGACTGCTATAATGTTATTTATCCATCACAGATTTTAACCCAGAGTTACGCACAAAGAAGAAACTATGCTAATCCATCCAACACCAGACTTCCACTGAGGACGCTTAATCCAGCAGGTACAGTTTGATTTAAATAAAATAAATCTTAAATTTGACGTTCTAACCTGGTTTAATGTCTTTACTAATTAAGCACCACTTATTTGATGTTTATGATACATTTATGTTTTCCTGACTGGTTTTCAAGGCGAGGATAATTAAATTGTGTAAACTTGTCATGTTTGCATTTTGTCTCCGCGTGCATCAGCAAATGGAACATACAGTTTCATTTTTTTTTTTTCTTGATGCACTGCAATTAAAAACCACAAATATGACTTCTCCACCTTTCACATAAACACGTTTGTGTGTAACGTTCATTTAATCTACAGTGGAATATAGTAAAAATCAAAAAATATATATATAGTAAAACCAAAATCTCATCTCTAAAGAAAACCTTTATGCAAACATTAAAGGAGAACTCCAGTGTTCTTCAACCTAATCTCTATCCACCGCATCTGTAGTGTGTGTGTGTGTGTGTGTGTGTGTGGGTGTGTGTGTGTGTTTTGATCATGTTTCCCTGTTCGAGAAATGAATGGAAGAATCTAATTGTAGTTGTTTTAAATGTGCGACTATTTAATGTGAATTCAAATCTTTCAAGACAAACAAGTGAGAAAGTCTTAGCAAAGCTGTTCCTATGGAGTTTTATTAAAAACTTTGCATCTTTGGAGCAAAGCAGTGAACAGTCATTTTGATTATTTATGCCTTTTGTAGTTTCCACAAAAATACAATCTCCACACCTAAATTCTTCTCTCTGAAAAACTAGTCCCAGCTCGCTGATAGAAATTTAGATTCAAACTCAAATTCAGAATTTATTGGTCACACACACAAAACCATGTACACAGTACGACGCGCAGCGAAATTTTTACGACTGACCATGACAGAATTTACATAAACCAGAATTTACTTCTTTTCTTTTTACAAGTATAAAAGAAAAATATACAATATAATATAAATTATATAAAAGATAGATGGCTGCAACAGTATGGACTATATTTTTATACTAGACTGTTATTCAGAAACATTTTTTGAGTGAAGAATTAATAGGAAATATGTTCAGAATTGAACCCAGAATTCAGCCCTTTGACTTCCAAGACGATCTAGTTTCAAGTAAACAGACTTTCCGTTATTTTCCTTGATACAAGGAAACCTGCTGAAATTATTAACTATGGTAATCATATATACATTACAGTTGTGGTGGATGGAGGGCAGGTTGGAGTAAAATGCTGGAATATTCCTTTAAAGGCATGTTTTGTAATATGCATGGATATTGTAATCCCATGTTCTTTTTAGTTGTGACTATAAGGCATGGATTTTTTTTCCTTTAAACTAACAACTTTTGTCTTGTCTTTGTGTCACTAATTTGAAATCCGACTTTTCCCTGTTGGTGGACCGTAGTAGACAGCAGTAAATATAGGTTAAGTGGAGAGCAGTATCTTCACATAGACCAGCCAAAGGTTTTGCCACAACTGATAAACTATCCTGGACCCAAGAGTCTTTCACCAGCAAAGGTTTATGACTGGCAAAAAGACTTATCAACAACAGAGAAAAGGTCGTCTCCATCGCCGGAGAACCAGCAGATGAAGGGTGAATGGGCACCGGTAGTTTGTCGCAAAAAAGTAGCAGCTCCTGAAGGATCGTTTACAGGTTCAGACGGACGCGTTACAGTCATGGAAGAATCGCTTGCAGGTCAGGAACGTTCGCGTGCAGCTCCAGAAGAAACATTTATAGTTCCAGGACTTTCAACCACAGTTAAAGAACAATCACTTGTAATTCCAGAATTATCACCTGCAGGTCCAGACAGGTCACATGCAGGCCAGGGACAATCACGAGAAGTTCCAGAACAACCACTTATAGTTCCAGGACTTCCAACTTTAGCACCAGAAATTTCGTTTACAGATCCAGAACAGTCACTTGTAATTCCAGAACCTTCACATGTAGGTCCAGAACAATCACTTGTAGTTCCAGAACTAATACCTGGAGGTCCAGAACAATCACCAGCAAATCCAGAACGATCACAGATTCCAACAGGTGAACCAGGGATACCTTTCCAACCAACATCTCCTCCTGTACACCAGTGGACCTGGATAACCTCCTCACTGCGGCCAAATCTCTCACTGCCAAAGTCCACTCTGGCGCCACAACTATTCCGTGAATCCACCTCATCTCGGTCCGTGCCAGCATCCACTCTGGCGCCACAACTATTCCATGAATCCACCTCATCTCAGTCCGTGCCAGCGTCCACTCTGGCGCCACAACTATTCCATGAAGCCACCTCATCTCAATTCTTGCCAGCGTCCACTCTGGCACCACAGCAGTATCCTAAAACAACCTCAGCTCAGCCTCAGGCTCCACTCAGTGCAGGGAGGACAGGTACAAAAAAAAATCGGCTGGTAGTGTCAAACCCCACCCCATGAAAGCAGAGCTTCCTTTGCGCTAAAGGTGGATTCAGGTGTATGGCATCATGGACCATATTTTGTGATCATTTAGCAATATATTTCATTTGACATAAAATTGGCTTATGAATTTGACCACTAATCAATTAAGCAGTGGTGGTACAAATAGTAAAATCCTTGAGCTCAAGAACTTCTATTAATTTGGAAGTCAATCTGGAAATGTTAACAATTTACAGAGATATAAATATTCACCAAACTCACAAAATTGACTCTGACCACTGGCACACGAGCCATGAAGAGCAAGCCGCACATTTCTGACCTTGATTAAAAACTCCTCTGTCCTGAAGACTTTCCCATGTCAGCAGCCTGGCACTGGAGACTCCTTCCAAAAATGTTAAATAAATAAAAAAAACTACAAAAAAAAAACGTCGCCATATCGACTATTAAGCATTTTAAATCTGGTTATATGGGGTGTCTGCAGTGCAAGTTGTAAGTTGTTCCTACAAATTAATAACATATTGGAACAAGCACGTGAATATAAACCTGTGATTTGCCTTGTGGCCTTGTAGAACTACTCTCAGAGGTCTACAAAGTCTACCTCAATAAATAAATAAATAAATAAATAAATAAATAAATAAAAAAAAACGCCCATTGTGTTATCATATTTTTCTGTTTTGGTTGTGAATTACGTTACATTATACTGTATGGTGATGTCATTTTACTGAATCACCTTTAAGACTTTTTTTTTTTTAATGAACATGTTCATTTAAAAAAAAAAAAAAAAACGTGACTGCATTTTAACGTAACGAAAAGTAAACACTGCTAAGAAAAAGATACTTAAACTTAAATACAACCCAATGCCAGTACAACATATCAGCGTATTGTGCTTTAGGTTTTTTTTTTTTTTAAGTTATTTTAAATAACAGAATGAGACAAAGGAATTAGACGTAACACCAGTGGATCTTGAGCCCAATGCCGCAGATCCAACAGGAGTGAAAGTGGGAGTGTTTTATCATTTTGGAGACTCCTCTTTAGATTAAAGACCAAGAAAAACCTGCCTGTATGTTGTTCTCTACTTTCTCTTTTCATGGCATTGGGTCAGATTTAATTCACCATCATACTAACTTCTGTGCTCAGCTCAAGCTTGTGCATCAGGAAGTAGTTGGTCCTGAGTGTCTTACTAAACCTCTAACCAATAAAATAATCCATCTTTAATACAAAATGTTAATAAAAGGTTTTTTTTGCTCTCAGCTACAGATTCTCACTGTAGGAGCCGCCCGTTGGACCTTGTCTTTATCATAGACAGCTCTCGCAGTGTGCGTCCAGGTGAGTTTGAGAAGGTTAAGGTTTTCCTTTCAGACATGGTGGACACTCTGGACATCGGCGCTGATGCCACCCGGGTCGCCGTGGTGAACTACGCCAGCACTGTCAAAATCGAGTTCCTCCTCAAAGACCATCTGAAAAAACAAAGCATGAAGCAAGCAATCAGTGTCATCGAACCCCTGGCTGCGGGGACCATGACCGGTCTGGCCATCAAGAAAGCCATGGAAGAGGCCTTCACCGAGCAGTCAGGGGCACGGCCGAAATCACAGAACATCGCAAAGGTGGCCATCATTGTCACGGATGGGCGTCCTCAGGATCAGGTAGAAGTGGTGTCTGCTGCAGCCCGAGCCTCAGGGATCGAGATCTACGCTGTGGGGGTGGACCGGGCCGACATGCGGTCGCTCAAGCTCATGGCCAGCAACCCACTGGAAGACCACGTGTTCTACGTGGAGACGTACGGCGTCATCGAGAAGCTCACCTCCAAGTTCAGGGAGACTCTCTGTGGTAGGAATACGGGTTGG
The DNA here is from genome assembly GCA_037576815.1 of Pangasius larnaudii. NCBI lineage: Eukaryota > Metazoa > Chordata > Actinopteri > Siluriformes > Pangasiidae > Pangasius > Pangasius larnaudii. The sequence goes on from CM074934.1 coordinate 15,730,395, forward strand.
GGGTTTAAACTACTGGTTTAAAAATCTCTTTTAAACTTTTAATGGGCATTGACAACATGATTGGAGGATTTTTAGATTATAAAATATAATCCTTTCATTTCCCCATGAGGATTATCTTTATTATATGTATAAAAAGTACATATCTTTAAACAGGAACTCTTGAATAGCATCTAAGTCGAATTTAAGATACTGCATTTTTATGCATTTACATTTATATTAGCAGGTTTGTGTGCGAAATCAATATTCCGAAAAGTATTTTTCAACATAATGTTGATTCTGCTTTTACAATGTTTTGCAAAAATTGTGATTTCTATTCAGATAGCACTTTAAATATACACATACATGCATGCTATATGAATGCATTAACCCTTTACGTTCTAGGACCAGTTCCCGCTCTTCTTCTCCCAGCTGCAGAAAACTTTCTTAATCTTTTTTCAGGAAAATGAAGTGAACTCGTGTTCTGTTACAATGTTTTAGTTTAATGTTTCAATTTCATTAATTTTAGTTTCTGAACTTCACAGATGCAGGCCTGGCTAACTGCTTTGTTATTTTAGTCATTTATTTTTTTTCACTTAACAATGAAATTAAGTGTTGAGACGGATTTGAGGAGATAAACCTCCATTTGTCACACCCTGGTCTTATTTAACTGTGAAATCATATGTATCATGTATGATGGAAGAAAAAAAAAGCTTTTAAGATAAAGTGCATGTAAATACTGGCAGGAGAAAAGTGAATAGTCATCTCAGAGCTTCTGGCTCAAAAAAAAAACCGAGTAACCGAAAAAGAGCTTGTTCCAGGTATGGATCCCTGTGCCATGGGAAATGACTGCGAGCACATTTGTGTCAGCAGTGGCTCCTCCTTTTACTGCAAGTGTCAGAAGAGTTATATTTTGAACGAGGACCAGAGAACATGCTCCCTCAAACGTAAGAGTCTGCAGACGGTGCTAATTACTCTGATAAATCATGATCAGAGTTATGCCTGGGCCACACTACAAGATTTATTTCTTGAGAATGTAAGAGATTCCGAAAAGTAATGATCGATTTTACAAGATCATCCGCCAATCATCAAACTACACCACAGTGCAAGACTCGCGTAGAACAAAACAAATCGCAGTTTCTAATTATGCTGACGAATCGATGACGGGAATCTGAGACCTTGCAGGATTTCCCGTGAACAAATGTGACTTCGGAGCAAAGCGAATATGGCGGACAACTGCGCAGTTCAGTGCGGTTGTATCATTTTTTTTTTTTTTGTACAGTTATGTAGGGGAATGACTCAACAAAATAAATACAACATACACTCATTGGCCACTTCATTAGGAACACATAGACGTTCACGTTCATGCAATTATCCAGTCAGCCAATCATGTGGCATTGCTGCAGTATGTACATGTACTTATCATCGTCATGCAGATACAGGTTCAGAATGGGGGAAAATCTGATCTCAGTGACTTCTGTGGCATGTTTGTTAGTGCCAGACAGGCTGGTTTTTTGAGTATTTTGGAAACTGCTGGGATTTTCACGCACAAGTCTCTAGTGTTTAAATAGAATTGTGCAAAAAAACATCCGGTTAGCAGCAGTTCTGTGGGCGGGAACACCTTGTTCATGAGAGAGGTCAGCGGAGAATGATCAGACTGGTTCTAGCTGGCAGGAAAGCTACGGTAACCCAAATAACCACTGTTTACAGCAGTGGTGAGCAGAAAACATCTCAGAATGTATGAGATGTCAAACCTTGAGGCGGATGGGTTCCTCTCCTGCCAGCCAAGAACAGGAATTTGAGGCTACACTGGGCACAGGTTCACCAAAACTCGATAGGTGAAGATTGTAAAACGACCAGGTAACATATTGGCGTGATTTTATACGTTGCACTGCTGCCACATGATCGGCTGATTGGATAATGAGAAGCTCTTCCTATTAAAGCGGCATTAAATGACACATTACAATTAATTGATTGATAATTGGCTAATAATTAAGTAATTAATGAATAATTAACACGTTGTTAGTAGACAGCTTGTGATCGTTGAGTCTCAGAAAGGGCAAATCACCCTCAAAGTCTGTCGGATTTTTCTCTATTGTGGCCTAGGCATTAGTTATTTTTGGCAAATTGCTTTGTTGCACACAGCAAGACATCATTAAAAATCCTTCATAACTAACCTACTTATTTAGTCATTCATTTAAAAAAAATAAATAAATAAATAAAAACTCCTGCTACACAGCTGCACTACCAAAGCTGCCTTTGTCATGACTCTGAAAGTCATACAAAATTATATATTACATGATACATATTATATTTTTCCAATCCAAGCACAACTATATATATTTTTGTGCTATGTTATAACAGAACAAATCCAACAGAGCAGTCAGCTGGATTAAAACTCTGATCCATCCCATGCTGTGGAATTTCGATGGATGGTCGTCCTGCATAGACGCTGTTACATTGTCATGATGTTGAACAACTCATGCAGGCAACGTCGTCTCCTGGTTTGCACTAATGTTACTGTTCCTTTCAGCTCAGTGAAACGTCTTTCTCTCTCTGACTAGCGAGACAGATGACAAACGCGTGCCCTGCATCCTGGTGGTTCTGCATTATTTGGGTTCCAGGACATATGTTGCCTAAAAAAAAGTATCAAACTTTACAAAGAATAGCAGCTCAGGTCTATGGGATGAAAGCATCTCTTGGTTCTAACATATTTGTTATTTTTTAAAGAATATTTGGTTCTTAAAACATTCGGTCTGTCAAGTTTTCTAAGTCTTGTAGGAATGTTAACATAATAACTTCCATAAAACTAGCTTTTGCAAAGGTACCTCCTATACTTTTTTGCATTACTTCTGGGTAAAAAAATGTGTTTAGGAACTATGAATTTGGTTCAAATTAGACGTGAAACTTAACCAGCATCACTTTCCACTGTGCAGTCTAAACCAGACACGTTTGGGGATTTTTTTTCAGGAAAAGATCCCGAATTTCTCTTTCTCCACGAATTGCTATGGTGTATAAAATTGTCCATTCCAGGTGTATCCCCATGCAAAATTGGACACAGCTGTCAACACATCTGTGTTGGAAGTGGAATGTCCTATTACTGCAAGTGTCATCCTGGCTATGTCTTAAACGAAGACAAGAGAACATGTTCCATTGGCAGGGACGGTGGCCGCGATGGTCACACCGATGGTGCAGGCAATGGACGTAATGATGCCGACGAAGATGGTGAAAGTAGCGCCAGTGAGTTTTAAACGTCACGGCAGAAATGGTACTGAATGATTTTTTTTCATGCCATTTCTTCCTGAGGAATTCGATAACAGTTAAGGCGAAAAATAGGTCATACCATTCCAATAAAATTTATAATAGTCTTACTTTACATATTCGGCAGAATCCAATTACTGTGGCACATTTCAGAGATCATATATCCAAATTAAGAAATTTTTGTATAACACTCCTTTCCTTGTGCCCACCCAGTACCTAGCTTTGCTTATCTGGAGACAAGTACCAAGCAGGAAGGGTGAAGGCTAGTGTGTGCTTCCTCCGAGACATGTGAAGCCACTGCATGTTTTTGAACTGCTGCTCATGCTGTGTCACAGGGTAGCTGAATACACTTGGAGGAAAGTGCTAACTGCCTTCTTCTACATACATGAGCTCACGATTGGCTAGTGTCTCTGTGATTGACAGGGGAAAGAGAATTGTCATTGGACTCCCAGCCACAGATGGCTGTGGAATTGTCAGGATTTCAATTTGCGATCTCCCATGAATACTTTTCTATTGTGCCACCTGGGAGCCTTGATCTATTTCTTATCCAATTAATCCAGACATTGGTGAAAAAAGCAAACAATGTTACAATCAGTCCTAATAATATGTGGTCTGTATGCTGGTTGGAAATTAAATAGGACTGTTATAGACTGAGGAGAGAAATTTTAAACCAAAATGTTCTAAGGTTCCCAAGTAAACAGAGGGAACCCAAGGAGACTTTGTGTAATGAAAACTTTCCAAAACAATGAAGATTGTCCAGGGTGTTCGTACTGGTGCATACGGTTAACCCATAAGCAGGTTATAATTTATTAACCAATAAACAATATTTGCAGTCATAGTCTAGATCATAGTCTTGATGCAGAAGAGAAACATAATAGGGGAGCCTCAACACCCATAACATAACTATTAACTATGCTATTTCAAATATAATTGCACAATGTTCATGACTTGTTCCAGGTGTCGATGCTTGTGCACTGGGTCATGACTGCCAGCACACATGTGTGGGCAGTGGCTCCTCCTATTACTGCACCTGTCCCCCAGGCTTTGTCTTGATGCAGGACAAGAAATCTTGTTTCAAGGCCGGTGTTGGTGGTGGTGATGATGATGATGATGATGATGATGACGGTAGTGCCAGTGAGTTACTTGGTGTAATGCGTCATAAATGGTAATGACTTGTTCCATGCCTATTTATGACCATTTGATATACAGTATGTATCCAGTTCCAGCAGCTTAGCCTCATATTCCTGTAAAGATTTGACATCTGGATTTCTCCAGTACCTTCCTCATGACTCGTTGCAGGTCTGGACCAGTGTGGGATGGGACATGACTGTGAGCACATTTGTGTCAGCAGTGATGGCTCCTATCACTGTGAATGCTGGAGGGGCTTTGTTTTAAATGAAGACAAGAAAACTTGTTCACGTAAGACCTTGTAGACCAGGCTATTTATCTGGGGGCTCAAGCTCTGTGTGTTCACTCCAACCAGGCACCCTACCTACCTAAAGATCATTTATTCCTTTTAATTCACAGTAACAATTTCCAACTCTCCAATATCTTATGTGTACTACCACCATCATTTTGAGAAGTGAGAGGCATCTGCTTCTTCTCGATTAGTTGTACATGGTGGCATTCTGTACATATCTTAAATAAAAAATTATACATATGTCTTTAAAAGGCATCTGCTTCTTCTTGATTGGATCATTGTACTTCATGAAATTCTAAACTTCATCCACCAGATCTACTTTTTAAATTCTAGCCCGTCTATTCCAGACATTTGTGCAAAAATCAAAATAAACGTAAAAATAAAGCTTAATAACCAGGTATGGTGCGTATCATGCTGGTTGGAGAAACTACTCTTAGACATTGTAGCCCTCAAATCAAAACTGAATAGTCCTGCTGTAGACTGTAGACTGTAGAGTCAAATCTGAAAGTCAGTTGCCAAGAAGAATCTGTAGCGTTGTATAGAAAGAGTCAGCATTTTGGTCAGTGGTTAATCCATTGTTTATGGACTACCAGCACTGAGTAGAAAGCTAAATTTTCGTAACATTTGAGGCTGGTTTAATTTGAAAAAAATGATCTGGCTCAGACTGGTTATTGGGCGAGACCTCATCTGTCCTGTTTGTATCCAGAATCAATTAATCATTGATTCAGAAAAAAAAAACACCATGTAGCACTCGCAATGTTGCGAAAGCCTGTTTGACAACATTGCATTAGCTGTTGCTAAGTGTTACATTTTCACTAACAAACTACAAAAAATACTGAACTTTTCTTAAGGAAAATAACTTCTGAGTTATTTACTTGTAACTAATAACTTTCGAAATGTGGGATCAATATGAAAATCATAATTAACCTGTTTGATTATATTCAAATAAACATTGTATAGAAGGTAAAGTGTGTTGCAGTTTATGGCTAGTTGGAATGTAACAACACAAGTAGTGTTTTATAGGCTAGAACTCACAGAAAAGTAGCAGAGTTGCATCTGACTAACAAACTTTGCTTAATTCCGATATGAAGAGGTGAAGGTGGAGGTCGTTCAGGATCCGTGTCACTGTGAGGCCATACTGGCTTTCCAAAGGCAGACACAAAACTCCATCCAGGCCCTCAATGGCAGACATATCCTTTCCTTTCAATCTTATACATGATTATAATTTTCACACTAGGACTTAATGAGTCAACTCGCTTTCAGTCAAAGTTTGGTAAAGAAATTGAATCACTTGTCAAAATATCACAAACTTGGTCCAATTAGAAAAAACTGGCGTCAACTCTTATTGGCGAACTGATCCAAATGATCCAACTGATCCAATTCCCATCACTATTTAACACTTAAACATATACATATTTTGGTCTGTATAATACTGTATATTGATATTGATAATTACGTAGTCTTTGGTTTGAAGATATTGATGCCCATACATTAGAGTACATTCTGGAGTTATATTGAAGGTGGAGCTCTGGTATTGTAATTTGATGGCACTTGTACCATTGTAGTTTGTACCACAGTTTCTTTGAGTTGTTGTTTGTTTTGGGGGGGTTTCTTCTTTTAGTTTTCTCTTCAGGAGGTGAAATGCTGCTCGGTTTGGTTAAGGTCTGGTAACTGACTTGGCCAGTCGAAAACCTTCCACTCTTTTCCCCTGATGAAGTCGTTTACTGTGTTGGCAGTGTGTTTTGGGTCATTGTCTCGCTTCATGATGAAGTTCCTCCCAATTAGACTGGATGCATTTCTCTGTAACTTGGCAGACAGAATGTTTCTGTAGACTTCTGAATTCATTCTGCTGCCATCATCATGGGTTCCATCATCAATAAAGATTAGTGAGTCTGTTCCAGAAGCAGCCATACAAGCCCAAGCCATGACACTACCTCCTCCATGCTTGACCAATGAGCTCGTATGTTTTGGATCATGAGCAGATCCTTTCTTTCTCCACACTTTGGCTTTTCCATCTCTTTGGTAGAACTTCTGTGGCTCATCTCTGTATTTCTTTGCGAAATCCAATCTGGCCTTCTGATTTTCACTGCTGATGAGCGGTTTGCATCTTGTGGTATGGCCTCTATATTTCAGCTCTCGAAGTCTTCTTCAAATGGTGTTTTGTGATACCTGTGGAATTTTGTTGGTGATGTCACTGACTGTTGTTTTTGGGTTTTGCTTCACAGCTCTCACAATGTTTCTGTCCTTAACTGCTGTTGTTTTCCTTGGCCGACCTGTTCGATGTCTGGTTGTTAGTACATCAGTGTTTTTTTCTTTCTACGGCATTCCAAATTGTTGTATTGGCTATGCCCAATGCTTGTGCATCGCCTCTGATTGATTTTGCCTCTTTTTTCAGCTTCAAAATGGCTTGTTTTTCTCCCATAGACAGCTCCCTGGTCTTCATGTTGGTTTACCCTTTTTAACAAGAAATGCAGTCTTCACATTTGAAACCCAGGGCTCAAACCAAGAGTAGACATTCAGTGCTATTAATTGGTTAAACAATCAGTCTAATAGAGCACACCTGGGCAACAAGAAACACCTGCCATGTATTATATTTTTGATCACTTGAAAAACGGGTAGGTTCAAACAGAAGGTGCCATGTTCTAAGTTGTTTAACACATCTAAATGTATCTAAATGTAAAAAAATCAGGAAATGAAAGCTGAAATTCTGATCTATCGTCTAATATTCATCTTTTGATCTCACACCCAGATGTCTTCAGTGTATAGCAAAAACAAAAGAACTGGCCTTGCAGTTCCAATACTTTTGGAGGAGACTGTGTATGAGATGGAAAAAAAAGAGAAACTGTAACATATATCAAAAAATTGCTTTAATTTCCATTATTCAATCTTACGAACTCCATATAATTACACACATGGAGTCTGAAATTTCAAGTGGTATAAGAATATGAAGGATCAATAATGCAGTATCCTTAACCGCTGTTATACTAGCAGACATCACGAAGAAAGTAGAGCAAATGGAAAGGATGTTGTCCCACAAGTGATCGTTCCTTTGGTAAGTGAGAATTCTCTAAATCATAGACTGCAGTAGACATCTATATACCATCACATTTGAACTACTTTATTATTGATTAAAAGGTAAACTGGATTTTGTGAAGCTTCAGATGCCTATTCTGATGTTTGGATCACTTTGCATTCCAGTGAAGCTACAATATGGACCACACTGACCTCCAACACAACAACCTCCAGAGCTTCAATACCTCAATACACCTGGAACATAACTGACAAAGATGGTGCTTATTTTACTGTTAACATGTGTGCCACTGGCTCGTAACCAATGATACAGACAAAAGAACATTTATTATAAAGAAAAATAAAACACTGACCTGATTACATTACATACAGTTTAGTGCAAAAGTTTGTGCACCTCTCATGGTTTCTAGGCAATAAAATGCATGACAATTTATCTTTAAAAAAAAAAAGTAGAATTCCAGAAAGGTTTACCAATTAACAAAAATTGCAAAAAATATAATCTTATGATCATATGGTGAGTAAAAAATAGCTATTGGAGAAAGAGACATGCAAACTTCTGCACTAATATCATCTAGTCTTTTTTAAACTGTTAAAATCTTACATAATTAATATCACACACAATTTGAGCATTTTTATTACTTGTGATGAGGGAACATCTTTGACTGAACGCACTACAGGCCTCCTATATTTCCATTCTTAAGGCTGTGCAAACTTTTGCACTAACCGTACCTTGTATGATGGAAAAATCTGAATAGGTTTGCTATCTAGAAAATGATATATAATGTACGTATTTACATTTTTACCATTTAATGGTAGTTTATTTTCTGTTATTAAGGTAGCATTGACAGTGTTATATAACTATATGTTTATATATATATATATATATTTTAACATTTTTTTTTGCATGTTTTCTACATTTATTATATTTATAGATACAATAATTTTAATAAAAGATTTTTAGCATGTATGGCACTATTACTCTCATTTTATTTGTTAATCAACGAGTAAATAAAAGTATTCGTAGCATGACTGTATAATTGATAAACATTATACAAGAAAATAAATGAACAAAGCCATTTCAAATTGTGAGTCTAAGCTGCCAAATGCTCCTTTTAGCTGTACGATCAGTGAAACACACTACATATAGGTCTGAGAGCTACAGAGACCTGTCTGATACTTTAGTGAGACATCTTCTGAGTCAACATTTCCAGACTTAGTACAGATGTTGACCTTTAAACAACGGTAGTACTGTCAGATTGTACCAGTTCGATGCAGAGGTTAAACGTGGTTGCCAGGAGTTTGTCGGGAGGGTTTGTGCCATGTCTGCTTGCATACAGTCTCCCTCGTCACTCAAACTAGATTTCAGATCTCTATGTTAATTCTGACAGCAAACACCAATATTTATGACTTATAGAGGAGCAGAAAAATCGTCCGGCTTTCGTGCCTTCTTTCATGTCAGTGCCAAGGCCAGGTTTGCTCAGATGTCAAGACGACCCTAAATCTCACCGTGATGGATTGAAGGTACACTCAGACACACTCCCCCTCTCTGTGCCCTCTCTGCGAATGTCTGCTACTTCATACAGTTTCACTGCTGCTTTCACGTTTCACACCAGAGGCTTGAACTGCGTCTACTGTACTGGGGAAGAAAAAAAAAAGCCCACGTTCTTAGAAAAGGTTTTCGCATCTCGTGCTCAGAGCCGAACACAGAGATGAGAAATTCCCTGGATAATCCCGAAGGGTTGAAAAGGTTACGAATGTCCAGCATACAATGGCAATGTGCTCTTTGTGATATAGAAGTTTTTTAATATAATGTCATGGTGTATATATATTTACACCACAGTGCTCAAATCTCTCAAATCAAAAATGGACTCATTTTCTATAACAGTAGCTCTGACTGATCACTATAATACAAACCACTGGGGTCTACGCTGTCCCAAAAAAACATGCTGGTAGGTAGATTGTTTACTCTAAACTGCCCCTTGATATGAATGAGTGTGTTAATCTGTTCGGGTGATGTTCTGCCGTCCCATTCAGGGTGTCTCTCCCCACAGCCAGGGACTGGCTCCAGACCAGGATAAAAACTCTTACTAAAGATGATTGAACAAATATATAATAGTGAAACATAATATATTAGTAAGGTGAGAAGTTCATGCCACTCAAATGTAGTTACATTTAAGCCCCAGGACTGAAACAGGTTTGTTCCAACCTAAACCTTTAGATCACGTGGGCATGGTTCTAAACATTAAACATTACATGCAGCTACCTGATTTGCTGTTTGTTGGCGTTTAAATCAGGAAGAAAACCCAAATTATTATTATTTGTTTTTTAAATGTTGTGGAACATCCACGAGATGTTCGCTCCTGTCATCACTTACATTATCACCAGTTAGTTTCTCTTTTCTCTCAAAGTTAATAACACAAAAAACACAGGATCCCGTTACCAAGGAACTTGAAAGCGTGAACTCCTCTGTCTTGAAGATGTCAGAAAAAAAGTTACAGCTTTAACTCTTTAACAAAGTGCTGACACTGGAGACTCCTTCCCTGAATGTTAAATAAACACCTCCTTACCGAAAACTTCTCCATCTCAACCAGTTTACGCAGAGGTTCCGCGATACCAGCTGCTGTGGATGAGTCGGTACTATAGAAACTAGAAACGATAACAACTACTACTTTTGGTAATGATATACAGACGTGGACAAATTTATTGGTACCCTTACAGTTCTTTGAAACAATGATTCACTGCTCCTGAAAAGTGGTTAAACCAAAAGCAGTAGTATCATATATACCCGCCTGCCCCTTAGTATGAGACACATTAAACCAATAAAATCGTGACGAGAAATGACTTTCTCTTAAAACTGAATAAAATCGTCAAGAGAAATGGCTCTCCTTGTAAACTACCGCGATCGCTTGTTGGCAGCGAAGTGCTGCAACAAAATATAAGCTAAGGGTACCATCTTTTTTGTCCAGGTCATTTTCATTTGGTTCCTTATGTAAAATATTCAGATTAATCGAAAATCAAAAGTAATGTCTGATTTGTGTTAAACACGGAATTAACAGTGACTGACGCCAATGTCAGTTTCTAATTGTTTCAGAGATAGTTGTGGGTTCTTCTTCATCATCGAAGAGTACCAACAAATTTGTCCACGTCTGTACCTGCGTTAAAAGAGGACAATGTGTGCATTTTCAACAACAGAGCGTACTTGCATAGCAACTCATCATGGTAACACTACGTTCGGCACTAAATCCTGCTGCGTAACTTTGTGTTGGTTACATATCACATGCATATAAACAGATTTTCAAGACTAGTTTCAGACGCATGTGAACGGTGCATTCAGGACCTGAAACCGGAATGGGTTATTTCACATTGCTGAAGACGTCCGCATGTAAACACGCTCGGTGAAATTCTGAATTTTCTTTATGTTGTACTTTACGAGTTTGTCCGTGCCGTGCCACACTTCCCTTCATCGCAGACGCTCGCGTTACAAGCATATAGTCAGACACCCGCGGAGACTCGCGCACACGTTCACGACTTCCACCGAAATGTCTGACTACACGACTAATGTCTGTCGAACTCCCTTCAGTCTGATCTTACAGAAGCCCAGTCTCTTAGTCCATTTAAATCTTCTCTTAAAACTTATTTTTTAGGATCGCTTTTATTTGATTACTTTTTGTTTTGTTTTGTTATTAAATTGTTATATACTCTTATGTAAAGCGCCTTGAGAGGCCTTTTTAAAGGCGCTATATAAAACAGTTTATTATTATTATTATTATTACACATCTCCAGGAAAGTAAAATGAACCAATGTTTCAAAATGTTTATTACTGAATTAATTGAGTTACCAGAAAGTGTACAAGAAAAAAAAAAAAAAAAAAAGAGAGAGAGAGAGACCAAGAAGGAGAGTAGCATGCATCTACTGAATTTCACAATACTAGCAGAGAGTCATGTTTATCTAAAGCATCGTGTCGTGAGAGAAGAGCCTCCTCTCTTGTCAGCAATGTGTCGAAAGCATGATCACCATCTACCACAACACAGCACGATAAACGCTAAACGCTAAACGGATGATGATTGGATGTAGGGATGGATGTATGAACTGTTACAAGACTTGAATATAAAACATGATAAAGTGCTAAAACCTCTTTTTGCCTATGCATTTACATTTTTTTTTTTAAACTTTCACACAAAATACACAAAAAAAAAAAGGAAAAACAAAGGTTTCTTTTAATTTCACATTGGATTGTCATGATCGGTGTTTAAACTAAAGCAGAATCCTTCGCATCAGCCGACTGAGAAAGTAGTGCTTCGAAATGTTAGTAGACAATGAAGCGGAAGAGCAAAACAAAACGAGGAGGAGGGGAAGAAAAAAAAAAAAGCTTTCACAACATCTCTTCCAAAGAAAGCATTAAAAACGAGAGGAAAAGCATGAAAAGTGAAAGCGTACACTGCTTCATGTGCATCGCCCGCTGGCAGATGATCTACGTCACCTAAGTAGAAACGTTTTTTTTTTTTTATTAGAATGGTTCACTATGAATAAACTATACAAAAGCTGTCAGAAGCACGAGTCACTATGCAACCGAGCTCACAACGTGGCTCCAACACTGCAAACCGAACCCCACCCCCGCCCCCCAATCCACAGGGAACGGCTCTTTTCCCCGTAAAACCCACTTGCGGCGTCTTTACTTTCGATTCATTTACAAAAATAGATCTGTGATGAGCTGTCACGACATGTTTATGAGAGTCATGCGGATGATGACGATGGTTAAGTCTATGCAATATGCAGAGCTTTAAAGTGATAGTGGCGGGGGATCGTAAGCACCCTCCGTTTTACAGGGCGAAGAGTGCGATCGATCAGAAAAACCAAGGACAGCATCTGCGGTGACTCGATCAGGGAGGCTTTTCAGGCGGGCATGTAGGGGGGCGGAGGCTCCTTCGCTGGCATCGTCATGGCCATCTCGTAGGTGGGGAGGATGTACTGGAAAACACACAGCACAACACAACACAACACGTTTACTCGAGACATTCTAAAACAAACTGCGAAACGTGCGTTTGTGTAATATGTAGGTGTTCCTGTTTATGTAAGGAATAAAATACTGTCATTGGAAAAACAATCGACGAGGTGGTGAGCTGAAGTGGAGTTCCTCTTAAAAACACAGCCAAAAAAAAAAAATTATGTTTGTGAAACGTCCACAAAACAAGTTAGTTCCTGTTCTCGCTTTTGTTATAGCAGCTATAAACATTCATTCCTTCACCAGCCTCTCTCTCTCCCTCCCCCCCTCTCCCCCTCCCTCTCACTCTCCCCCTCCCTCCCTCCCCCTCCCACTCTCCCCCTCCCTCCCTCCCCCTCCCTCTCCCCCTCACTCTCCCCCTCCCTCTCCCCCTCCCTCTCACTCTCTCCCCCTCCCCCTCCCTCTCACTCTCTCCCCCTCCCTCTCCCCCTCCCTCTCACTCTCTCCCCCTCCCTCTCCCCCTCCCTCTCACTCTCTCCCCCTCCCTCTCTCCCCCTCCCTCCCTCCCCCTCTCTCTCTTCTGTCAGAGAACTGCTGAACCTGGAGACTCCTTCCATAAATTTCATTACAGAAAAAAATGACACGTTTTTACACCCGATCATGCAGCGCGTTCGCCGTAACGGCCCCGTCTGCAAGCTGTTACTACTGAAACGATTACATACTAATATACACCTGTGATGTGCAGCTGCACTACTGTCAGAGCTGCTGTTACAGAAAACTAATCAACGCCTTCTGACCAATCAGAATCGAGAATTCAAGGCAAAGTAACATTTTCTAAACATTTAAAAAAAAAAGTTTGTAATTGTACATCTCTCAATTAACAAGGACAGAGTTATGCGCTTTTACACAGCTCCGTGCAAAAGTTTTCACACCCATATTTCAAAACAATGTAACCGACATAACATTTAATGAGAGTTTTAAAGCCGTTGGGTTCATTATCACGAGTAATAAAGCCGGTCAAATAGTAACGAGTAAGACAAAGGGATTTCACTGTATGTGATGTACAGTCCGGTTTTATTCCACAAGCCTGTTAGGAACTTTTCAGGAATGTGGCTTTATGTTTTGGATTTTGCTTCCTGTTACTTATCTTCAGCTCTCTGCGTGCATTCCTGTTTTGTCGTATCCATTCCTTTCCTGAGAGATAGTCGTCTCCCCTAAACCCTTTCGTATCTATTTATCCCCTGCTTCGTCTCCGTCACTGTTTTCTGGTTTGTAGCATGTGATCACTGTTTTCCCGATTCCCACTGACTCTTGACTGCTCACGGGAAAACCGCTCGCGAGTTTGAGTCCATCTAAAGACATATAAAGCTCACAGGAAGGTTACTTAAATGAATTAAGTAGACCGTGTGAACAGGGATGCAAACTTTTGCTCTTTCTAATAAAGAGGACTGTGCAGTGTGTGTATTTATATTCGACTGTATAACATTGCAGCTTTAAGTTTGTGCATTTACACAGTGAGAGCCCTCTACTGACTACGCAGGAGAAACGCACAAAACCGCACATACTGGGGGGGAAACAAGTCCACACGTACATGTGGAATTAATAAATTCTTCCGTCTGATCAGTCGGAAGGTGTTGATTCATTTTCTGTAACCAGCTCTGAAGATAGTGCAGCTACAATAATCACAGATAAATATTAAACTATATATTATTTATATATAAATGTATATTCTAACAGCTCGTTAGCAGGGGCTTGTTTGGTGGCTGTATGATCATTAACAGGGTGCAGAATTAAAGTTCTTTAATGTAAAACTGTAATTGTTGGCGCCTTGCTGTTGTATCTCTATGTGCGTGTTAAGACGCACTGTTACGTAAAAACAGTTGACTTTGGGGAGATAAGAGTGACAGCACTTCATTATAGATCACCTGGTTGTTGTCCTATAACAGTACGCTCTCTAACGTTTCTCACATACGACACGCACACGGAGTGCTGAAACTCTGAACTGCATATCTGCTATTCAAATAGATGTGAAGAGTGAAAATGAAACAAGGCACAGCTGAATAATTCGCATAGACCCAGGCTATATAAAACTAGTTTTCTGTGCCTGTTTCTGCTAATCTCTGCTCATCTCTCTGCTAATCTCTGCTCATCTCTACGCCAGTCACGTGTGTGAATGTCAATATACCTGAGGTGGAGCCTCGAAAGCAGGATAAACAGCGATCTCTGGCATGTTCCTGTTGTTGATGTATTTGTAGCAGTTCCACACGCAGTTGATCAGATAAGCCTGTTCGAACAACGACAAAACATAAGATTAAAGGAGTACTTGAGACTCCTGATATAAATCAAGCGCACGTGTGAGGCACTGGCGAGAAAGAAAATACCGAAAATACTGTATATTTATATTTAAATGACTGTTTTACACAAAACACAAAAATATGGCAAGGGACGCTTCCTGTCACTGTAAATACTTCTTCACTCTGAATTTCTTTAGTTCATTCATTAATGCGAAAACTATCGAAGTGTGTCCGACTTCGCCATCATTAAATAAGCACACAATTAAATAATTAAATAAGCCATCATTAAATAAGCTGAAGATCAACAGAAACTGGACTATCCATTTACAAGCAAAAGAGGGAAAAAAAAAAAAAAAAGACTGAAAATTTTGACTAGAGTAAATTTTTAAAAAACGGGAAGGAGGCTCATGGGGGAAAGAGTTTGAGCTCTCAGTATTGCGCAACAGTTGGAAATGTAAAAGCATTATAGAAGTAACACACAACTTACTAAGTATTTTACTACCTTCACAGATTCCCAGATATCTGGTCATGTGACCTTTCAGACAGATAATAAAAATAAATCTGCACAGACACCAGCAGAGAACACACACACGCACACAAACGCGCGCGCACACACACACGCACACACACACACACACACAAACGCGCGCGCACACACGCACACACACACAAACGCGCGCGCACACACACACACACACACACACACACACACACACACACGCACACACGCACACACACACACACACAAACGCGCGCGCACACACAAAAACACGCGCACACACAAAAACACGCGCACACACACAAACACGCACACACACACAAACACGCACACACACACAAACACGCACACACACACAAACACGCACACACACAAACACGCACGCATGCTGTAGATTATTAAAGGAGCTCATGCCTTCAGGATGATGAGGAGAGCGAAGAAGATGAGCACGAAGAGCAGAAGACAGCTGGAGTCCAGAGAGAGGAGGTTGTCTTTGTACGGGAAGTCCGGCTGCAAGCGAGAGAGAGAGAGAGAGAGAGAGAGAGAGACAGAATGAAAAATGTGCATTTCTAAAATATCGTTCTCTCAAAACCAAGGGGACAGAGAGATGGATAACAATGAGGGGAAGAAAAAAAACAACAACAACAACACTGACCAGCTGATCCAGATAATCCTTGATCCTGGGCAGGTAGGTGAGGGAGCTGATGGCCACCAAGCAGCTCAGAGCAAAGTCAAACAGCTGATAGCAGAAGAACGGGATGAGCCAGCCGTCGCGGTGCTGCGGGAGATGAACACACACACACACACACACACACACACACACACACACACACACACACACACAGAGAGAGAGAGCGTCATTTTCATGTGCCTAATTGTAGATCAGAACTGATGAATGCCTGACAAACAGACTTTCAATCCTGAAAGGTTCACATTTTAAAACGATATACACGGCCCTAGATTTTCTGACTCCATTCGAGTCTAATGTGGGAAAGGTCAGGGTACTACAGGATGGCATCTACCTACATTATAAATGAGCAAGGTTAATAAGTTATTAAGTGGACGTGAAATAAAGGGCAAAGGGTAATCTATTACAGCCATACAACTCGCAAGCCTCATTTACTAAGTAACAAAGCGACAAGGAGATTACGTGCCCTTACACCGGGAACTACTGTAGAAAACGTTAAAGAAGAATCAAACCTGTTGTGGAGGACGAGCGTGCGAGACTGCGAAGCGTGGGTTAACACGAAACAATGAAATATTACACATCCGTAACAACCGAAACAGGACAGAAGTTTCACTCAGGAATTAATGATGGCAAGGAACAAAGCTGATGACCTGAAGGTGTTATGTGATAAATACTTTTGCATATACGCCAGGGTTTTTTTTTTTTCTCCCCCACCCATGAGTTATCACGAGAGGGTTATGCAAACTGGCTTAATGCAAATACACCACTTTGTTTTCACAACAGGAGCAACACAGCCTTTCGCGCTATGACAGATATCACTCACCTTTTCGTCATACCTTCAGACATTAGATATTTATTAAATGGATTTTAACTACATCTACGAGCCACTTTATTAGGAACGCCCGTGTACACAGCAGCGCTGTGCATAAAATCACGCAGATGCACGTCGAGCGATTCAATTAGAGCTCGCATCGAATATCAGAATCAGTAAAAAAAAAAAAAAAACGTGATCTCAGTGACGCTGACTGAGGTGCGGTGGTTGGTGCCAGTTTGAGTATTCCAGAAACTGCGATTTCCATAAATAACAGTCTTTAGAGCGGCGGTGCTCACACTTCTATGACAAGCGAGCTACTGTTTCATATTATTATTATTATTATTATCATTATTACCATAATTATGGTAAGATCCACCACGTAAAATATGCATGTACAGTCTAAATGTGGAGTCTGAGAAATTATTTTGAGAGATTTGTCAATTTTCATGCAAAGAAATCGCAGAAGTGATATACAGCAGCGGGGGCGTGGTCGAGCGTCAGAGGTGGACGGAGAGAGGGGGCGGGTCGAACCGGCAGGTAACGCGTGATGATTGTCACCTGTGTCTTATTACCGCCAGTCTACTTATTTGTGTCTCTGTGTGCTTTCATTAGCTGCTGTAACCACAGAGAGAGAGAGAGAGAGAGAGAGAGAGAGAGAGAGAGAGAGAGGGGTAGTTATAGATTATAGATATAGGTTGAGTTGTTTTGGGTTTGTTGAGTAGGGCTGCACAATATATCGAAATATCGCAAATGTAAACATCGCGATATACATATATCACAAGGGCTTGCGATAACAATGATTTTAACGCTTCAAAAAGTTACGAAAATTCAACGTTTCAGGGCGACGCAGAGATGCAGAGATTGCTTTCTTTTCCCCAGAAGAACATGAAATATGTATGTGGTTATGTCATTTTCCATTTTTAAATATCTAAATATATATAAATTTAAAATGATTTTACACACTTGTAGCGTTATCGTATTACAAATCGCATAATTCAACAAGTTATCGCATATTTTCTTCAATATCGCGCAGCCCTATTGTTGAGTATCTGAAAGTGCGCTGAAGAGCGTTGGACTGAATAAACTCGAGCCCGGAGCTCAGAAAAAAATTCCGACTGTCTTCCCGAGTCTTCCTCCGAACTCTCACACACCGGGGTTCTACACTGACCTATTAAGATCGCCACAGTGGTTGTCTTGTGATCGGCTGATCGATCGCGGTCGACGTATTGAGCACCTCTGCTCTAGAGTCTACACAGGATGATGCGGAAAACAAACAAACAAACAAACAAAAAAAACATCCAGTGAGCTTGAGTTCTGCGGGCGGAATCGCCTCATTCATGAGAGAGTTCAGAGGAGAACGGTCAGATTATTTCAGGCTGACAGGAAGGCTACGGTAACTCAGACAGCCACTCTTTACACCTGTGGTGAGCAGAAAAGCATCTCAGAACTGACGACACGACGAATCTCGAGGCGACAACAGCGGAACACTACATCGGGTTTTGCTCCTGTCGGCCAAGAACAGGAATCTGATGCTGTACAGCTGCGTGGTGCGTTTTGACGTCTGTAAAGTTTTAAGCGCTGCTGCTGCAGGTGAATGAGCAGGTGTGCAGACTTTCCTATGTATATAAAAATGATGTCAGTCCCATCCCCAGATACCATTAGTTCCTGTTATATACCAAAAACAAAAACATCCTACTGTAACATTTAGCACTGGAACGATGACCAATGGTAAAAGTTTTCTGGTGCCAAAAGTCCCACGTCCCAAAAGTCCCTAAGCTTTAACTTCCATATTTCAGTACAGAGACCAAACATCAACACAGAGATGAAAAAAAAAAAAAAGAAAAAAAAAGAAAGAAATACTCTGTGTTTAATAACAGGGTTAAGCACTGACTCTGTACACTTACGGTAATGGCTCCGTACACCATCATGGCACTGATGGTGAGCATCAGGAGGGAGATGGCGAATCCCACGCAGGCATTTTCTAAATCGGAGGACAGAAATAAAACTATTAGCCACTTTCAGTAAAAAATAAATAAATAAATAAATAAATAAAAATAAAATCAGCAAAGGACAGCGTTTGGGGGCGCGGTTGTAAAATACCCGTACCTGACATTCGGTCTGAGGCGAAGTAGTGCTCGATGACCTCGTACTGCAGGTCCACCGAGGGCACGTTCTCGGGATGAGTGACTGCCACCGTCAGCAGGATCCCCATCAGCAGGTTCACAACCTGAGGGAACGAAACGCACGGCGGTGGAAATGACAGCATACTACAGGCTGTGGACACCGTGATGTAGCCGTGTTATGGTGATGATGAATTACTATGATGAACTGTGATGAATTTACTGGTTACACAACTGCACTATTTGTCCATATAGCACACAGTTATAGAAGAGAAATGATTAATAATCGCACTCTCTGGTGTCACCCAGATGAGGATCTGTTCCCTTTAGAGTCGGGTTCCTCGTGAGGTTTCTTCCTCAGGGAGTTCCTCCTCACCACCGCCGCCTCCGTCTCGCTCATTAGGGATAAAGTCAGACGTTTAATTTAATTTGAATCTATTTATTTCTGTAGAGCTGCTTAGTGACAACGTCCACTGGTGTTAAAATAAAACGCTATACAAATAAAACCGAACCGAATGATCAGTACTCAAGGACGAGATGTCGAACACTGCACAGAGGAGCTGCATTAAATCTTCTTGCTTTCGAAATCTCGTATTATAATGGTTTACATATTAACTCTTTTTCTGGTGGCATCATTGAGCAGGTTTCTATTTAAATATTTAAGCCTGCGGTTAGATAAAGAAAAGTCTCATTTAAAATGTATGTGGAAAAACTCGTGATTGGGTTGAAGGTCATCACATTTTTTTTTTTTAAGTATATAAACAATTCTGTTAAAGATAAATCTCATTTACACAACATTTTATGTTTATGGAAACTTATTTAAAGGGGGAAAAAAAAAAAAAACACAGTACCAACATAAACATTTAAAGCGCTTTTGTGTTTTGCCGCTAGCGAGTACTTAATGATAAACAAACCCGTGCTGTAATTAGTTACGCTTCTTCCCCAGGTGTCACGTGAGCGGTGCTTGGACGTGTGGGCGGAGCTAACAAGAGTGCAGACGATTCGTTGGTCGTCACAGTCGGCGCCAGCGTTTCTCGTTCCTCTCAGAAGTCTTTTTCCGGTGGATTTAAAAAGGCACAGTTTTAAACATTTCCGTTTTTCTTATCCCGTGATCTTACATTTCTTTCGCGTTATCCGTGCCATCTTCTATTTAGGGCAAAATGGCTTCCTGTTCAGTCCCCCCCAATCCCCCCCCCCAACTGTTTTCATCCTGTACAGGAATTTACACCCTACCTAGTGCTCTCGCGTATGGCGTACAGTGACTGCGTGGGTTTTTAACACTGCGTGGTACTCAAACTCCTCTGTGATTTCGTTAAACGCCGTCCCTTGTGCATGGAGGCGTGAGGTGCCTTTAAAACAAAACCGCTGTGTGTCCTTTTTTTTACAAGTTATACGAGGGGAAAGAGCACAAGCAAGCAAGCAAACACACACACACACACACACACACGGAATACAGATAGTCCTGAGACTATGAGATGACGAGTCCTATAGTCAGGAGATTATAAACACTCAAATGACTCTACAGGTTTCGTCATGCAGCTTTTAGCCTTTTTTTTCCCTTTTTCCTCCTTGTCAGTTAAATGAAATACAGAGCACGCATATGCTTCACTGCCCAGCCCCGGTTAGTCGTTTCATGTTACTCCTGATCTGTTGAGAGGTGAACGGACTCTATGACTGTTACCGTTAGCTGACGGACGAATAAAAGCCGTCGAAAAAAATCACAAAGAGCATGACGATGCAAATCCTGGCTCACGCGGTGACTCTGCAGGAACTGAAGAACATGTTCTACTCACGCGGACGACTTCAGGAAAGCCAGCGTTTGTGATCCGAGTGCTGACTTCAACCTTCGTGACAGATATAAACTTCTCTACACAGTGAAAGGTACGGACGAAGTCATAGATTTAACCGGCGTATGTGCTGAACGTGTGTGTCGACTGCTCTACGGCGAGGAACCTCAGCTGAAAGTAGAGAAGCGCCGTATCGCTTACTATCGGCGGCGTGAGCGGACATGTCGATACATCTTCGCGTGCTGAGCTCGCGATTGAGGATAAGTTTCCAAGTTAAAAGGGCGTTTTCTTCGGTGGAAACACATGAAACGCGGGTTTTGTTTTAGCGAAAGAGTGAAGTTAGCCAAAGGTGTTTATCAAATTGCACATTCATACATCTTTACATATCCTGGCTTTTTAACAAGAATAAAGGTCTGAATAAATAGCCCTGTTGCTAAGATGCTTTGGGGATATTTAAAGTGCACAAAAATTGGTGTTTGAGCTTTTTTTTTTTTTTTAAAAAACCTGTCCCTTAATGTTAAGAAGACCGATGAGACGGTGCATCTCACGTATCAAACATGAGGCCTGAGGGCCAAATCCGGTCCGCACCCTCGTTTCATTTGACCCGTGTGAACTTGAAAAATAATAATAATAATAATAATAATAATAATA
>CM074934.1:15788585-15800914 GCA_037576815.1 Pangasius larnaudii
TATTTAGCAGTAGTATTTGTATGTAGCAGCAGTAGTATTTATTAGTAGTATTTAGCAGTAGTATTTGTATGTAGCAGCAGTAGTATTTATTAGTAGTATTTAGCAGTAGTATTTATATGTAGCAGCAGTAGTATTTATTAGCAGTATTTAGCAGTAGTATTTATATGTAGCAGTAGTAGTAGTAGTATTTATTAGCAGTATTTAGCAGTAGTATTTGTATGTAGCAGTAGTATTTGTATGTAGCAGTAGTATTTATTAGCAGTATTTAGCAGTAGTACTTGTATGTAGCAGTAGTATTTATTAGTAGTATTTAACAGTAGTATTCGTATGTAGTAGTATTTGTGGAAACTGCGCCGCTCTCAGACCTGAAACCCGACGCTAAGTCTGGTGACGCGTCACTCAGCTGACCGTGTGGTCATGTGACTGCTGGCTACATCGTTAGCTTCGTGAGTGAAGGAGTGGAAAAACGAGAGCAGCAGAAGCGCAGAGTTTAATGCTGGCTCTGCTCTTTGGGGTTCATCATGACCTGGACGAAGTACCAACTCTTTCTGGCCGGTTTAATGCTCACTACGGGCTCCATCAACACTCTGTCCGCGAAGTAAGTTGTTTATCACTGTCTAGCTGAAAGGGCTGCTTGCTGTTTACCTGCCGCTTTTAGTCATAGATTTAGTCGTGCATCTCAAGAGAGATCATGTTTGTGTTTTTATTCTTTTCAACAAAATGTTAACTTATGATGAGAACAGTTATGGCAGTGAAGAAATTTCATTTAGTGTCTGCGTTTATCATAAACACAAACACTGATCACACAAATCCTTATCGGAGAAGGTGCGAATTGTTGTTGTGGGGGTTGTCACTCTAAAAATCAAAACGTAACAAATGATTTGATTGATTTTTTTAAAAAAAAAATACGTGTGCTACATTGTACTAATAATACGTTTAAAAGTGTGCTAACTAGTAAAACAACAATACTTATCAAGCTGTGTTGAAAAACACGTATATCACGGTTTTGGACACCCCTACAACGGGCCGTACCATTTCTTCACTGTTGACAGAGCACGAGCTGCTTATTCCATGTGCGTTAACTGTGTAGTGAAGAGCCATTCAGTGTCTATGGGGGGGAAATGTTTTGTTAATAAGCTGTCTGGTTTAATTCTGTCTTTCAAAATGAATCCAGAAATATGTTCTCATATCACAAATCACATGAAGGGCTGGCATGAAATGCTGACCCTTTACATATCATTATGTAATTCACACTGTACTGGATGCATGGTGCACAATGGAATGGATGTGAAATATGGACATTTAAATGATTTACCCTGTGTATGGTGTAGGGAGTCATTTGGGATTGTTCTCTCTACGCTCTTGCTTAACGCCCGTCCAGCAGTCCTGCGTGCATGTGGGCGATGCTGAGTGTGCAGTCTGATCTCCTCTAAACATATGACATAATATCGCTGACATGGCTGGATCTGTTTTTCTATGACAGGAATTGCATCGTTGGTGGATTTTTTTTTTTTTCCTCTCCATATTGACTAAACAGCATGGGAACATCTCGCACCACTGAAAAAGGAGCTGGCATTATCTCTAAACTAGCTTAGCAGACATTCTAGCTGAAGTTTCAGTGATCTGTTCAATACCTAAATACCTGTTGGTTTGTTTAATTGTTGTAAAATATTTTTCAATTTCATGTCATTTTTTTCTGATTTTTTTTTTTTGAAGGGGAGGACTGAGTGTTTATTGTTTTAAAAAATATAAAAATTATGCACTGTGGATTCTGTGTATTCAAAAAAAAAAAAAAGAAGTTCTAAATGCTTTTTTTTTTTTTTATTCAGCAAGTGTGATGGATCGTGTGTGCAACATGAGCTAAAACTATCAAGCTTCTTTTCAGCAGTTGGTAATAATACGGATATTGAAAGTCAGAGTGAAAGGACTCCACCTAAAGTGGGTGAAATACGAGAAGAGAGTAGTTCCTTGTAAGTGTCTCATGCAGAAAGACCTGTTTTTTTTTTTTTTTCTTCCCCCAGTCTGATGTCTATATTAGGTCGTGTCTTGTTCACACCGCTATTGAAAGCACATGGCAGTCACACTCCTTCTAACTGCCTGTCTATCAAAGGCAAACGAGATTCCCATCATGGGATGAGAGGTCACGAGCACTTAACCTTAATCTAAGATGAACTGCTCTTCAGAGAAGGAAGATCACTCGCCTGAAGCGCTCGTCAGCAGGATTAAGGTGCCGATGAATGATTATTCGTGTGGCTCGAGTAAACGTTGTTATCTCTCTAGTCTAATTATTGATCAATCTGAAAGGTTCTTGCTTCAGCTTAAGGCTCTGTACCATCAATACATCACTCGGAACCTGTAGACAAGTCCTGGACTGCTGTGGACGTCAGTACTGCGTGCTTTTCTTATCCCGATTTTTTTCCTACCTATTATCCTGTTTTTTTTCCCCTGTAACATCCGAAAGTCTATAGTGAACTTCAGACCCAGTGCAAAACCTTCAGAAATCGGTCAGTAGGAGGGAACTTGCTGATCACAAGCAGCCTACGCATGGTGCTTATGAATCTCCAATAAACCAATCACATTAAACTGAAATGTCTAATAAAGAGGGAAACACGTATCTACTGTTGACCGAGTTTAGGAAAAATACTGCGGCTCAAATCATGCAAATCATTGCATTTGATTTCCGATCACGACAGCAAAACAGTCTCTTTCCTGCAGTGAAAGCATTACTGTGAATAAACAGATGACTGAAATGCCTGTATTAATTATATTAACAGATGGGCTGACATGTTTTCTGCTCCTGGTTGCTCTGGTACCCCTGATCACGGCTTCTCCCATCCCTTCTTGCAGGTAATGTTCCTCTTTTAAATATTTTTAAATATTCTTTCTAAACTAATTTTTTTGCTTCTTTTTTATTTTCTTCGTCAGTGGTAGCCAACTCACAAGCTGAATTTCTGCTAGTGCTAATTATCAGATTTTTTATTTAATTTAGCCAATGTCATCGATTAATTGCAGTCCATTTTACTGTTATATAAGGAATCAAACATTTGGCGGCATACCGTAATAGAAAAAAAATCAACGTCAGGGCGATGCATCCAGGTGTGAAGCAGCGTTACTATTACCACCCCGAAGTCGATTGTTTTCCCGTAACTGCTCACCCCGAAGTGTTTAATTTCTCTGTACCCCAGCAATTTGCCGACACCAACAGTTTTATCTATTTAGGAAGGACAAAATCATACTTTTTATCCAGTGATAGTTACTTTTAATGTTGTGAAATGCCCACGAAACAAGGTCTTCTTCCATTATGGCAGCTGTAAACAGTATTTCACTTCACTAGCCTGTCTTTATTTTCTCCCTTGAACTTAATGAGATGAAAAAATATGATTTTTGTTTCAGAGAAACTGTAAAGAGTAAACATCTGTCCTGAAGATGTTGAAAAACTCTTACAAAGTGCTGACGCTGGAGACTCCTTCCATAAATGTTCAATAAAACGTCTCCTCACCAAAAAAATAAATAAATAAATAAAAATTCACCATATCAAAGATGACATGTTTTTCAGTCTATCATACAAGTTTCTGTGTTATGTTTCTATAGAAACGATAATGTAGTAGTAAGTGCGCATTACTGTCATGGCTTTCAGATGATGCTGTTTTAAATCCCTTCGATAACAAACTCTTTTGTCAGTAATGTCACTGATGAAAGGAGTGGAGGAGGAGAGAGATGAATATGTTGAATATGTGAGCTAACGGATCTCATCTTCTCATCTATCTTCACTCCGAATGTCAGGTGACAGAGGAAGGCAGATGGCTTTGAAATCATGCGGCCCGTGTCATCGTTGGGATTCAAACGTGTGATCCGATGATGACAGGGCAAAAATTGTTGTCACTTGTAAACCTCGTAGCCGTTTTTCTTGCCCAGGTTCCCTCTTCTTAACCTTTGTGTCATCAGTTTCCCATGAGCTGATGGCTCAGCATGCTATTACAAAGTGGCTCAGACTGACTTTGCTGACTCATCCTTTTCTCTACGTGTCTTCTGCTTTATGGTGTCCGTTATTTGGTGTATTACCACATCTCTCCAGGCCGTGTGCATGTTTTTGGGTGAGCTGAGCTGTCTCGTTGTTTTCTACCTCCTCATCTGCCACGACCGGCGCAAACCGGTGCCCACGGTAGATCCAGGTCAGAGCTTCAACCCCCTCCTCTTCCTCCCGCCCGCTATCTGTGACATGGCAGGAACCTCCATCATGTATGTCGGTAAGCAGGAGCCGTTTTTACCTCCGAATGGTGTGTGTGTGTGTGTGTGTGTGTGTGTGTGTGTGTGTGTGTTCACAGACATCCTGTCTCTGTTTTATTTACCATATCATGAATGAATAAGGCACTGATGCATTGCCTTGGCTATGAATTTTACAAGATAACGCTTTTGTATCCATTTTAGATGACAGTCTAGACTTTGAATATGAACTGTTTAGAGTTCTGGCCTAAAAACTGAACTTTAATTTTATATATATTGATAGTTTCTCCATTATGACCTGGAAGTTGAGGCAGCAAGTTTACATGAGCTCCCATCTTATATCCCATCTTTGGTTTCCCTTTACCTCTGAATGTAAATACAGAAATCTCCAAAGGTCCAAGAGGGATATTCCGACATGACAACCTTATTTATCGATCAAGTTACTGCCAGTTCTTGGAGGCTGTCATCTACTTCCTAAATTATGGCTTCTGAAAAACCTGTGGTCGAGAATTTCTGTGTAATAAATTGAGTCAAGCTCATACTCATTGAGCTCCTAAGTTCCTGTTTACACAAGTGCACATTGTGACTCTGTAGCACACAGTTATAGAAGAGTAATGATTTACAAGATTTACCAGCTGAGGATGGGTTCCCTTTTGAGTCTGGTTCCTCTCAAGGTTTCTTCCTCATGTCATCTCAGGGAGTTTTTCCTCGCCACCGTCGCCTCTAGCTTGTTTATTAGGGATACATTTATATGTTTAAAATTCATATCCGAAATCGATATGATTATTTTTGGAAAGCTGCTTTGTGACAGTGTCCATTTTTAAAAGCGCTACACAAATACAGTTGAATTGAATTGAATGTTGTGCCTTCTTTTCTACTATTTTGGTTTTATTGCCCCCCCCCCCCCCCCATGCCTTTTTATAAAAATAAATAAATAAATAATTTTTACAAATATTTTTCATGTTTTCCAATTTTTATATTAAGAATGGAAAATTGGGGCAGGGGGGAGCTAATAATTTAAATGCATGTTTTACATGAAATATTTGTTTGTGTTTGTTTCATGTGAATGAATTTTTTTTTTTTTCCTTTATTTGTTTTTGGCTTAAAAATGGATCTCGAATGAACAGAAGATACACAGGATGTCATTGATCTCGTTTTGTTTGGTGGTTGTTTTGCAAAAAAAAAAAAAAAAAATGGATCTACCCAGTTTCTGACCTCATCGTTTTCTTCTCTCTCTCTCTCTCTCTCACACTCACACACACACACACACTTTCTGCATCCAGCACTAAACATGACGAGTGCCTCCAGTTTCCAGATGTTACGGGGTGCGGTGATCATCTTCACCGGCCTGCTGTCGGTGGCTTTTCTGGGTCGTCGGCTGCTGGCCAGTCAGTGGATCGGGATTCTGATCACCATCCTGGGCCTGGTGGTGGTCGGACTCGCTGATTTCATGAGCGGCAACAGAGACGACGAGCACAAGCTCAGTGACGTCATTACAGGTGCAGGCAAAGCTTAAAGTCACCCTAAACCTTATACAACATTTCCTTGTATTATTAAATTAATAAAAAAAATTCTGTTATTATTCCCCTTGCAGGGGAATTATTTTTAATTGCACATCAGGTTCTAATATGAAAATGAAGCAACACTGGTTTTACCAGCAGAAGGGGGCGGGGCATGTAGAGTTAGGACCGTTATAATTTGCATTCTCATAAAATCTGTAGTGTACAAAAGTGTTTCTGTGCCTTTATTTTAAATTTTTGTGTGCAGCAGCCATGTCAATAAACCAATTATTCAATATAGACAAAACAAATTAAACTTCTGAGTGGCTTTGAGATAAAACCTAGCCATCACTACGCATGATTTCAGACGTTAAAGTCAAGCTCTTTGTCAGAATTATGATCTTTTTGCTTGCTTGCTTGTGGGATTTTTAAGATATCGTCTAAAAAAAAAACCTTTTGCTCTTTGACCCACAGGTGACCTTTTGATCATCATGGCGCAGATCATCGTGTCCGTGCAGATGGTCCTGGAGGAGAAGTTTATTTATAAGCACAACGTTCATCCTCTGAAGGCAGTCGGGACTGAAGGTGAAGCTTTGGAACAAAACAGAAATTGTCTGGTTCTCTTGATATTATTACATCCATGCGCCGCATTAATGCACCTAAAGTGATGCTCAAAAATGTGTGAAATAATGAACCAAATACGTCAAATTATCCAGGAGTAAAAACAAGTGTGGTATGAAATTATTTTACTTTAGTTTTCAATTCATTTATTTATTTTAATTAATGTTAATCTAACGCAGGTTTCAACTGGCAAATTTCATAAGTAAGCCCGAATAGTGCGTTCCAACGTTCACATCCACTGACCTGAGTTCAGCTGCTTATTACCATTTAGTAAAATGCCGTGTTTTAATTCAAATAATTCAGAAATGAATATGATCAGAATGAACATTAGTTCATTCGGCTGTATTTAGTTCCAACAAATATACATTAACATTATTTAATATTTATATCACTGCTGTTAAATTCTCTGTTCTCAATTCTGATTGGTCAGAAGGTGTTGATTAATTTTCTATAATGCGCTAGGTATAATATGTTATTGTTTCTATAGTAACACACCCAGCCTTAATTAATGCTGATGTAAAAAGGTATTTAATGTAGTCAGTAAAGATGGTTAAAGGAACTGTAATGTAAAGCGTTGTCATTTTTGTAATTAAAAACTATTTAATACTGCAAATTTATTTCCATTTTCGAAGTATTTCTTTGTTTAACATCAAAATGATTACAGTGACATTTTTAATAGCTAATAAAACATCCGTTCTTTTGTCCCCTCTCTGTCCTAGGCTTTTTTGGTTTCGTCATCTTGACCATCCTCCTCATCCCGATGTTCTACATCCCGGCCGGGGGCTTCGGCAGCAACCCGCGGCACGTTCTGGAGGACGCGCTGGACGCTTTCTGCCAGATCGGCCACAAGCCGCTCATCGTACTGGCGCTGCTGGGCAACACGGTGAGCATCGCGTTCTTCAACTTCGCCGGCATCAGCGTCACCAAAGAGATCAGCGCCACCACGCGCATGGTGCTGGACAGCCTGCGCACGCTGGTCATCTGGGTGGTGAGTCTGGCGCTGGGCTGGGAGTCGTTCCACGGCCTGCAGATCCTCGGCTTCCTCATCCTGCTGCTGGGCACGGCGCTCTACAACGGACTCCACAAGCCCCTGATGGCCAGGCTGCCCTGCTGGTCTGGAGAGCGGGAGACAGAAACGGGAGACTCAGACGAGAGAGAGAGACTGGTGGGCGCAGGCAGAGCTGCACAGGAGAGCTAATGATGAACAACAAAACGTGCTGCGGACTCGGCATCAGCGCTCTCCTCTCTGTTCTCATTGAGCACTGAACTGACTCCATACATGTAGACTTCCAGGGAACATTTTTGACCTTCTTTTGACCTTTGAATCTTCCAAATCACTTGACAAGTAGGACTGACAGTAGGAGAGAAATCTGTGGGCTGCTGAGGGCTGATATCTGATATCTGATGATCACTGACATAAGGGCACCGAGCAGTCGATTTATTGAGTATTAATTTCTCATAATGCCATATCGGATTTACCAACGGTTTAAAAAGGGATGGTGAAAAACTTTAGCTATTTTAAAATAACATTTTTTAAATTTTTTAAAATTAATTTTAGTATCCTAGAGGGAAAAATTCTCATTTCATTTTAATAACACTATGCTTATTTTTGGCCAGTGATGTGCCACCTTTTGAAAATGTGGGCATTTTTATTTTAACCGTAGGTGTGTTCTGTATGTATTTTATAACAGACGGTCCTCAACGTATCAGTCAGTATTACACCGTATTCGATATAAAATAGAAGTAAAACAGTGAAATTCAGTCATTATCAACATCTCCTGTCCTTGAATACGAACATCCGTGTCTGTGTTCAGTCCCTTGAATAATATTGATGGCTTTAACGTGTTTTGGTGTAAATCCCTGTTTTAATTAAATCACCTCTTAATTTTTCCTGTGTGTGAGAATGCTTTATTTATTTAAGGGAGAGGGGAAAAACTTTTCGAGGTCATTTGCATAGTGAGTTAAGTATATTTAACACTGTGTGATGGCATATTTGGTATTTATAAAGTGCGTATATTTAATACAGTGTGATGGAGAATTTAGAACATAAATATATTTGGTGGAAGATTTCGAATATAAGTACAATATATGCAACAGTGTGTGATGGCAGAATTAGAAAGTCGATATATGTAATATAATGTGATCGTGGAATTAGAATTGAGTTGTTCTAATTAAGTACAGTGGATGTAAAAAAAAAGTCTACACACCCCTGTTAAAATTGCAGGTTTTTGTGAGGAAATGAAACCAAGATAAAATCATATCGGATCTTTTTCCACCTTTAATGCGATGTGTAGCAACTAACACAATTCAAGTGGTAAACAAATAGAACCGTTTTATGAAAAAAAGAAAAAACTTACAATAACCAGGTTGCCTAAGCACACGCATGCCTTAACTAATAACTAATAATAAACAACTCAAGCCTTTCCGCAGGGTTTCGACAGGATTCCAAAACGCTGACCTTCGTCGTCTGAAGCCAGGCCTTTTGTTTACTTGGATTTGTGCTGTGGGTCGTCATCGTGATAGAAGCTGAAATTCTTCTTCATCTTCAGCTGGCCTGCAGGTTTTCTGCCAAAATAGATAGGTATTTGGAAATACGATTCCCTCTATATTTTCAAGAGCCACAGTCCCACCTGAAGAGAAGCAGCCCTATAAACACGATGCTGCCACCACCGTGCTTCACCATGGGTATTGTGTTTTTTGGGTGATATGCTGTCTTGTTTTTGTGCCAAATATATCTTTTAGAATCGTACCCAATAAGTACCTTGGGCTCATCAGACCATAACACATTTTGCCACATGGTTTGGGGTGATTTAGGTGGGCTTGGATGTTTTTTGTGAGAAAGCGCTTCCACCTTACCCCATAACCCAGATGTAAAGAATACAAAAGATTATTGTCACATACAGGGTGTGACCGGTACTTCCTTAATAATCCTGCAGCTCCTTTAATGTTGCTGTAGGTCTCTTGGCCTCACTGATAATGTTTCTTCTTGTTCTTCTGTCCTTGTCCTTGTCCTTGATCCTGACCCCTTCTGCTCTCCGGACCTGCCTGATCCATCCTGATGCCCGTGATCCTGTGGAGATGGTTTGGGGATCACATATGGGGAGCTGTACTGTACTGTACTGTACTGTATGGCTTGGGACTGTGATTGCTGTAGTGGCTTTGGGGCTGCAGTTGCCATGAACTCCTTCATACTCAGGACTCCATCAGTGGACGGTGGATAGATTTTAACCAACCGGACTTCTTGAGAAAACTGTGATGAATTTACTGGTCGCACAATTGCACTATTTGTCCATAAAGTACACAATAATAGAAGGGATTTATTTATAATCGCACTATCCGTTGCACCCAGATGAGGACGGGTTCCCTTTTGAGTCTGGTTCCTCTCAGGGTTTCTTCCTCATATCATCTCAGGGAGTTTTTCCTCACCACCATCACCTCTGGCTCACTCATTAGGGATAAATTCACATATTTACAATATATTTGTGAATCCATTTATTTCTGTAAAGCTGCTTTGTGACAAAAGTGCTATACAAATAAAATTTAATTCAATTCAATTCTCTCACGGATTTTGGTGATGCCACTGTGATGCCACATTATTGGCCTTTACAGTGTTCCATGGTACATTTTGGAAATTCCTTTGTACGCCTCTCCTGATCGATACCTTTTCATCAATAAGATCCCGTACACGCTTTATAAGCTCTTTCAGGACCGTGGTTTCAGGCATCGGATGAAACCAAGAAAATCCTACAGAAACGGCTGATCTTTATTTATGGTGAATCAGAATCTAATTACTTTTGAATGTGCTTAAATCTGAGCACAGTCACATGCACAATTAAAAATGCACACTTACGCAACCAGGTTATTGTATGCTTTTCTTTTCCTTACAATGTTTCTGTTTGTTGTTCAGTTGAATTTTTGTTCCTTTGCTCTATTGCATTAAAGGTGATAAAAGATATGATATGACTTATCTTGGTTTCATTTTGTTAACATCACAAAAAAAAACAGGTGTTTTAACAGGGGTGCGTAGACTTTTTATAACCACTGTACGTATATTACACATTGTCTGGAATCTTTTGAATAATTCAAGGCACATAAATGGACCTTAATTAGCTTTAAAGTTACACTGCATGCACCTTTCCAGGTAAGAGATGTACTTTTGATGGTACAGCCCCAGTGACAAGACGATGTGCAGTTTAATACTTGTGTGTGTGTGTGTGTGATTTTGCAGCATTTAATTTTGCAAAATATTTCTTTCCAGACAAGACAAAAGTTCAGTGAATTGCATGTGTAGGTATATGTATATATCTATATATATATATTACAAGTAGATTAATATTTCATGCATGAATATGAAGCCCTGGTTAAAGGAGTCTCCGTGACGTCACGGCCTGGCAGCAGCGCGAGCTCTGATGATGCGACTCTAAACGCGCTGCGAAACGCCGACAATTCATTGAGCCGCGTTTATTATTCTTTTCTCACTGTGTTTTTTTTTTTTTTTTTTTTTTTACATTGTTAGAGTATGAAATTAGCATGCCACCTTTATTCAATCTCCATGGCGTGTGGGCATCTTAATAATGATTTCCAGCGGCGCCTCGAGCTCGGATTGCGGCAGCTGCAGATGAAGGTAACTGTGCTTTTCAGATACGCTAGCCGTTATTTTTTTTCCTTTCCTACCCGCTTTCCGGCAAGCCCCGCCTTCTTCCCTAGGATTGGTTGGTAGCGAGCGGGTTCTGCGCTTCGATTGGCGCGTAGTTCATATTTACAAGCAGACAACCAATGGGATGTGTCGGATCAGAATGTGGGTGGGGAAAATATCAAGCTAACTAAGTAATACAGCTTATTTTTTTTGCTAAATAATAATTAAAAGAGGCATATCGCTTGGGTTTTTTGAAAATGTTGACGATGGGGTTTGACCAACAAATAAACTGCAGTCCAGTCTATACAGTAGTTAATGAAAATAAGAGGAAAAAATGTAACTAGCAAGCTAACGAAAAAAAAAAACGTGATAGTTTGATTCAGTGCTAATTAAACGCCGTGTAGTGATATAGCTAACCAGCTAGATATTTAAATTAAATAAAACTAGCCTCCTTTTAGTGTACTCGATATGGAATTAGTGCTCAATGTGCGTTGCCAAGGTTACGCTCATCTGAATGAACGCAGGTAAGTTAGCTAGCTGAACCTGAGCTAGCTGTAAACAATAAGACTTGCATGTGTGTTAGCTAGCTGCTCTGATTTTAGCCTGCGACTGCAAGTGTGACCTTTAAACTCTGTACATCAGCTAGAAAATGATAAAAAATGTTCACAAACTGCTTCCTTGAGCATCTTCTCCACCCGCAGTAGGAAATAACACTCATCAGCAGTCAACAATCCTGTGTTTAAACTGATTTATTGTTCATATTTATAACCACAACTGGTTGAACATGACCGTCTTCATTAAATTCAGATCAGATCCAGTCATATTTCACTCCTGCTTCCTTTTTCCTAACAAAATGTTTCAGGAGTCTCGGAGAGACTTGATCTGTATCTATTGGAGGAAACATACAGTGCGTGAAAAGAGCTGAAAGGAAGTTTGAAAGATTTGAAAATTAAAAAAAAAAAAAGGTTTAATAAAATTAACCAAAAAATAGTGCTATGGTGTTGCAGGTCGTTGCTAGGGGCTATTAGGGGTCACGGGGTAGTTATTTTTGGGTTTTGGGGAAATTCGCAGAAAGGGTGGGATCTTTATTTCCACTTGGGGCAATCAAATGTCACGGGAGTGTGTATGTTTAGGTTTGGGGCATTTAGTAGTCAGTGAGTATTTATGTTTGGGTTTGGGGCAATCACAGTTCGCGGGGCATTTATTTTTAAGTTTGGGGCATTTAGTAGTCAGTGGGTATTTATATTTGGGTTTGGGGCAGTAACAGTTCACAGGGGCATTTATTTTTAAGTTTGGGGCATTTAGTAGTCAGTGGGTATTTATGTTTGGGTTTGGGGCAATAACAGTTC
>CM074934.1:15825976-15851904 GCA_037576815.1 Pangasius larnaudii
CGGCTGCTTCTGCAAGATGCTCAGTAACACTTCCAGCTCATTTCCTTATCAAACTGCACACACTGCACCCGAGATACTGTTTATTTTTTTTTAAAGCGAAGGATCATCACACCAAATATTGACTTTGTTTCATTTATTACTGTTTACTGCCCTTTATAGTATTTGTTTTTAAATGTAAAAACATTTAGTTTCATCATTTTTGAAGGCATCTCTTCTCTACAGCATTCTCTTTGCATGTGCCTAAGACTTTTGCACAGAACTGTATATATAAAAAAAATGGTTTGGTGCATCATATTTATGGATCTTCTGCGTCAGCTACTGCAGAATAGAGTATTGAGTTTAAATCCTTTTTTTTTTTTTTTTTAATTTTGTATCACCATGTTTGAACCTAAACTTTCTTATTTCTCCCGTTTTCTGACTAGAACCTGGATAAACACATGCATAGCCGCACACATCATGAGGCGATCGAGAGACTTAAAGAAGGGTAGGTTTGCCGTAACTGCTCAAACACTCATTTTGATATTATTTTGATTAGTATAAATTGTAAAGTGATGTGTTTGTGTAGACTTTTAAAAGTCAATCAGATGTGTCTGATTGCTCTCGTTCTCTCAGGGAGCAGATGCACAAGTGTTGGGCGTGTGATGTGTCTGTGTCGGGCTTGGAGCAGTTCAGCAAACACATTGAAACCAAAGAGCACGTCAGCAAGCTGTTTTCCATGAGGCAGCGCAAACAGAGCGGCTTTACGGTGGATTACAATAACGACGAGCTGAACGCTCTCTGCGCTCAGAGAGACCAGAACCGCTCCCTGTTAAAGTAAGCCTTAATACAGTGTATACCAGGGGTGTCCAAAGTCCGGCCCCAGGGCCACATGCAGCCTGTGGACGGATCTTAATCAGCCCATGACCTCTCTCTTAGATTGAATGATAGACGGATAGGAATGATCAGAGCAAACAGGCCACAGAACATTGCTATAGAGCTAATAAGTGGAAAACCTTTCGTGAATTCTTGGGTCAAAGGGGTCGATGTCATTTATCCAGAATTTATGAATATCATCTACATCTGTCAGCTGATACCCTGCTGCAGGTATTCCAC
This sequence comes from Pangasius larnaudii, assembly GCA_037576815.1. Lineage (NCBI taxonomy): Eukaryota > Metazoa > Chordata > Actinopteri > Siluriformes > Pangasiidae > Pangasius > Pangasius larnaudii. The sequence goes on from CM074934.1 coordinate 15,827,069, forward strand.
TAAAATTAATTATTCACTATACTGGAGCTTTAAAATAATATTTTGGTAACTGGCCCTCAGGTATTTTGCTGTGGTCTAATCTGGCCCCCTTTGACAAAAAGTTTGGACACCCTGGTGTATACAGGACTTCGGTAGAGCCTGAGATAACCGAGTGACACAGATGTCTTTCAGCTCCGAGGGGTGTCACAGTCTGAAATATTCACCGTTAATCTAAAAATAGCAAAGTATTAACCAACTACACATATTCCAAAGAGTAGACGAAAGAGTACAGATAGATGAAATGAAATTAGGTATACAAAGCAAAGCTCTTATTTGAGTTGAATTTTAAAGTTATCTGTGCCATCTCTCCTTACTATTAGACTCCAGAAGCAGAAAGAGAAGCAGAAAAAGCTGAGAGAAAGAAAGGCAGCGAAGTTCCAAGAAGCTTTTAATCAGAAATTACAGATGAAAGATAAGGACTGGAGCACACTGGCTAAAGGTTTCGGCCCACCCGGATCACACGCCGCAAAATCGAAGTGGAGCGACAATAAAGGTGTCTTCTCTCCACTTAATAATGAAAACAAACAGGGAATGATGAACGCAGAACCTGTTCTCGAGTCTGTAAGCAACGAGGGAGCCCAAACTGTAGACAGGTTTTGTTGGCAGACACCCAGGTCCATCACATGGTCCATGAAGGAATCATGGTCCAGAAGTGATCAGTTGGCTCAATCGGAAATCTTTTCTTCCTGGGAGGAAGACGAATCGCAGCAGAGCCAGTACACATCCAGAAAGCAGGATAAAGTCGAGTTGGATCAGAAGAGATCATGTGATGCACACACCTCTGAAGCTCCACCTGTGAAGAAGCAATGTTTAGGAGGTGTTTCATCCATGAAGCCCAGATTAACTCCATCTGTTTGTGGTGAAAAAGCGGAGAGTGAGCGTGTGAGTCAGTCTACGTCCGCTGCTGCACCGCTCCTTGCTCCAGGGATGGTCCAGAGTCACATGGATCACTTGTCCATTATGCTGAAGACTATCCGTAAGTCTCTGGACGAGGAGCGTCTGCCTGTTGGTCCTTCAGAAGATCCTGATCCCAAGCTCACACCTTTGACCGGCGACGGATTACAGCGAAATGAGCAGGGCAAAGAAACAGCACTTTCAGACGATCAGCGTTTCTCTGAAAAGTGTCCGCAGAGGTCATCCATAAAGAGTCAAAAATATGAAGCGCGAGTCTGCAAGACCAAGAGGAAACCATCTCCACGCAAACAGGTAAACAGCCTTCCAGCATCCAGTGCCGAGCCGCAGGAGAAACCAGAACCCGCCCAGACCAGGCACGTCCTCCCGACCTTGTTGAGTCGATCGGTCAGCAAAACGGAAGCCAACAAACCCAACCTGAAAGTGGCGCGAGGAATCCGCGCGTCCCAGAAGCCGAGCCAGGCCGGCGCTGAGTCGCGGGTGCTGAAGCCGGCGCTGCAGAAGCTCATCAGCTCGAAGAGCTCGCAGTGGCGTGTCAACTGGAAGGAGATTTATCAGGAAGCGACACACAGGAAACTGCAGAGAGAGAAGGGCATGCCCAGGTGAGTGGAGAACAGGTAGCATTCACTCATAAACCCTTTCACGTAATTTCACAGTGATCACGATTTTTCATTTTGTTTTTTTTTTTTTCCTAATTAAACCTAATGCACTACAATATTAGTTAGCTAATTATGTAAAATACCATAAATCACAATCTCCTCGTACATAGTCAAATGCAGAAATTAGCATCCCCCTCATGCCTCTAGGGGTGAATGTGTGTTTGAATGTGCGTCTGGGGTTTATTCCCACCTCACACACAGCGTCCCTGGGATAGATCCACTGCGACCATGGCCAGGATTAAACGCTTACTGAAGACGAATTAATAAATAAAATAATGAATATTTTCTGTCAATATAACACACGCTGTTTGTACAGAATGAATGAATGAATGAATGGATGAAGAAAGAAATAGAAATATGTATTTTTCCTGTAAACATCTTTGAGACAATAGAGACTATGAGCATTTGCATTATTATTAACTATTCATTTTCTGTGAAATGAAAATGAAAATAATCTTTGAATCCATAAATGATTGTGTTCTTCTCAAAAGTCATTCAGTTAATGTGACCCAGCCTTACTCTGACTCAAAGATCGATACATTTAAAGCCCTGTAAGAAACAACAGTGTTCTGTTCATTTAAAATAAATCAGTTTTGAAAAGTAGAAATAGCATTTCTTGAGTCGTAACTGTGGAATCCTTCTGAAGGTTCGGGATTGAGCTCGTGAATCCATTACCTCCTGACTCACAAGGACTAGCGGCTGAAGAACTTGCGCACTTCGAGTTAGATGAAGGCTTCCAGTGGGCGTCCGTCGAGGGTGATACCGTAACTCTGCCTTGCTCAGTCAATCCCACAGGCGAAGACGCCTGTAGATTCGCAGCAGTGGACCAGAACGAAAGAGATGTCGGAGAGAATCACAGCACCTCAGAGTTTGTTGCAGATCGGCTGGAAAATTGTGATACTAATGACGATAATACATCAGAAACCAGAGATTTAGGAAGCCTACAAGACTTAACACCACTAGACACTTTAGTTTGTGTAAAGACAGAGAAACCGAATGATAACTGCTCAGAGCCGATGCAGGAAAAAGCTGAGCACAACAGAATCCAGTCCATCCCTGTTACGCAAATAAAACAGGAAAAGCAGGTATGAATACACCACTGCATTATATAAATTACGGAATAATAATAGTAATAATAAGGAAATGGTAGTGAGTGAAAATATTATCGCAACGTCTTAACAATTGTTTTGCTTCTTCTGCAGGATTTTCCCAGCACTGATACGCTGAACAAAAATCTTCCAAAAAGTAAGTGAACGCTCATCACGAAAACATGGATATAAATATGAGAATGTGCGGTGCGTTGTGGAAGTGTTCACCCAGGGGGTAAAGAGGGGCTACCCTTACCCATAAACCCAGAGGCTAAGGGCAACTCTGAAGTAGCTGGAGAGATCCACAGCTGAGATGAGAAAGTCCACAAAGACCTTTATGCAAGAGTCGCGAATCATGTGAAATCCTGAGAAAACCATCTTCGCAGTGAAGCATGGTGGCGGTAGCATTGTGTTGCGCGCTACCCCTGGCCCCTTGGCTGCCTCTCAGACTAATCCCCTCTTTCCCCTTTATAGTCAGTGTATTTAGGTGGACTTGTTTTGATAGCTCCTTGGTCTTCATCGTGCTCTTTTGTATGTGTTCTCTCTAATGAACTCAGGGTTCTTCCAGGAACGGGTGACCTATACTGAGGTCACGTGACACTTGAATTGCACGCAGGTCGACTCCGTTTAACTAATTACGTGACTTCTGATGGTAACTGCACCAGAATTAGTGTAGAGGTTTCGCAGCAATGGGAGTGAATACTTATGCAATCACAACTTTTATGCTTTTTTTTTTTTTTTTTTTATTTGAAAATGTAACACACACACACACACACACACACTCTCTCTCTCTCTCTTTTCAATATTATGGGCTATTTTGTGTAGATTCATGACATATAATCCTAATTAAGTCCATTTCAGTTCCAGGTTGTAACACTACAAAATGTGGAAAAGTTTAATGGGGGTGAATACTTATGCATGGCACCAGTGTGACATTTGTCTGGCTATATAAACAAGTTCTGCACAGTTACAGGTTATTGTGTGTGTGTGTGTATGTGTGTGTGTGTGCGCGTGTGTGTGTGTGTGTGTGTGTGTGTGTGTTTAGGCCAGGTGAATGAATTGTTAGTCATGTCTCTGAGAGAGGACGAGTTGTGCAGCTCTCTGGAGGATGTGGACAGTCGACTGCTCCGGGCTCAAGCTGCCCTACAAACTGCCTTCCTAGAAGTTCAGCGCCTTCAACTGATCAAACAGCAGGTCTGCCGCAGTAAAATACTCCTGCCTGATAATCCTTAACCGTGCGTTCACACTAGCAAGCGACAAGCCAGCTTTTTTTTTTTTAACCAAAGTTTTGATAGAAAATCTTCGTAGCCAAATGATCTCCAAGCTGCAATATGCTTTTTATATCTCACAGTGTTACATCTTGTTTAAAATCCCTGGAAAATCTGAAACTGAAGTTTATCTTCTGTTTTTGTGCCAAAGGAATTTTCTGGAGCTAATCATTTGGATTTGCTAGTGTAAAAAAACAGAAAAACATATTCCCTCTAACCAGCAAATGTAGCAGCAGAGTGTTATGGAAATGTGTGTATTTGCTTTTAAGTGTCTTTTTAAAGATCCAAATGTTTTTTTTTTTATTTATTTTTTTTTTTTAGGTAACTGCAGAGATGTCGTCCCTCAGAAGTAAACGTATAGACATCCTGCAGAGAATAAAAAGTAAGGGCACTTCATTAGTGAAATTACTGGAGGGAAAAATAAAGAAGGAACGATAACATGATCTGAAACTTTATTACCATTTCTTTTAAAAGTAATGTGCTCATAAAAGTTGAAGATGTGACCGTGGAAATGATCTTTAATACGCACCCTTCAAAAGTGATCAGCTTTTTTTCTGTTAAATATCAACATAAGGAATAACATTCTCCTTCTTACGTGACATGGAATAACGCGAAGCAAATTTTAAAGCTCTCCTCAAAGCTCGTACCCCTCACACTTTGTCCAGGTTCCAGACTCGACCAGACATCTGATGCAGATCCTCCCGGTTCTGCCGTTCAGACGCACCGGAGAGCCGCAGGTACCTCCTACACACCTTCGTCAGCTTAGCCCTGAGGCCCGGCCGAGTACCACCCAGTAACCGTCACTCTGTAGTGTGTGTTGAAGCGACTGCAAATTTACGCTGCTGTATTGTAAAAAAGTCCTCCGCGCTTATGGAGGATGTTTCTGAAGCTTGGAAGAGAATTAGTGGCTGTTTAGGAGGTCTGTGTGCTTTCAAAGGCTTTTTTTTTCTCTCCCTGATAAGATTTATCTATGTATTTATCTAAACAACGCACTGAAGTGTTTTTTTTGCACAGATGCTATGTGGACGTGGTATATTCTCAGTACAGCACCACACACTCCACCATGTCCACCATGACGTGTGTATCAGCTACAGAAGTGCTGTCACTAACACGATCAAATTACAGATCACCAATAAAATACAATCTGACCAGCACGGTGGTCTAATAAATAAGGAATAAAACACTTGGCGGCATGCTGTTCAAGGAAAATAATCAAAGCAGGACCGGTGTATTGAAGCGGAGTTACTGTTGTTGTTGTTGTTGTTGTTATTATTATTATTTCCCTAGAACAGGATGGATGGAACAAAATGTCTTATTTCACTTACACCACATCAATAATAATAATAACAATAATGATAATAAACGTCTCCTCATAGAAAACTTCACAGCACTGCTTATACATATTTGTTAAATAGCAACACTTTTTTTTAATATCATTTAAATATGTATATATAGTATTATTTCATACAAGTCCCTGTGTATGAGCTGTTACTATGGAAACGATAACATATTAGCACGCATTAATACAAACGTGTGATTTGCCTTCCAGCCGACACGACCGCCAGAGCTGCTGTTACAGAAGGTTAATCAACACCTTTTGACCGATCAGATTCGAGAGTTCAGCGGCGCTGCGCTCTAAAGTACAGTAACACACGAATAATAACGTTACTTTAACACACACACGGCATCACATCAGTGTCGGTGCCGTACGGAGAACCAGCTCCACCATTTCATGCTTCGATGCACTGAGTGAAAGAGGGGCTAAAAAGTGAACTGTATAAAATGTGGAGCTGATAAACTGACTGATGAGTGCCTATTAGTGATGACAACATGATCCGTCTGTCTGATTTGTCTAATCTGATCTGTAATTAAATTGCACGCACCACACAGTATGTGGTAGAACAGTAAGTTCTGTATCACACACGTTCCAGGTTGATCAGACTGTGTGTGTGTTTTTTTTTTTTTTTTTTGGGATCCAGCTCACTCATATCGCCCGTGTGTAGGGAGGGTCCACCATACACACCAAGTCTTTGTGCACTAAATCAACTAATCAGACAGATGTGACGTTTTTTTTTTTTTTTTTTTTTAAAACACCCCTTCAGATCTAGCTTGTATCAGCTAACTAACTAGCTTAACTTGCTGTCCAGATTCGATTTATTATTACCAGTAATGCAGATGGTTGATGAGGAGGTGGTTTGTCTGCGCTGGAGCTCCAGATTCAGAAAATCAACAGAATTTAAGCTGCTTGTGTGACTTTACTTACGTATGCAGACAAAGTCCCAAAAAAAAATTTATTAGTTATAATTTTCAGTTACGTTACATTGTTTTGTTTTGTTTTTTTTCCCCCACCTCTTTACCAGGCCTCATTTTTTCACCTCCATGTTTGTTTGTTTGTTTGTTTGTTTGTTTAGGGCAGTGGTGGATTAGAAGGTCAGGGGTTCAAGCCCCAGCGCCGACAAGCTGCCACTGTTGGGCCCTTGAGCAAGGCCCTTAACTCTCTCTGCTCCAGCGGCGCTGTATTATGGCTGTCCGCGACTTCCTAACAAGCTGGGAAATGCGAAAAAAGAATTTCACTGCGCTGTAATATAGACGTGACGAATAGCTCTTCTTGTGTTTCTCGCTTGGTGTCACTCGGCGCTAAAAAAAACTAGGAAAATACTGTACCATTTACAGACTATTCATAAAGTCTATAATCAGAATACACTGTAGCTATATGAAAATAAGCTACATGCGTTTATCTGTTATCTTTGCACTTCTGTTTACATCATTGTGTGTTTTTGTTCGTGTTTGCTTTCTCTCTTTCAAGCTGCATTCATCGTGTAGATGACTGCTGAATTTGTTGTGTTTGAAACATTATAAAAGAACCTTGTATTTATTTTCCCTCAGGAATAGGCCTGTGCTAAATAATCCTTTGAATGTAATTAACTACAATTAAAGAGTTTATTTACTTTTGAAGCTTTCGGAATTGTGAAGAGTGCACACTTTGTACTGAACAGTTTCATTTCCTGCTTCTTTTCTCTTGTTTAAAGGTTTTTTTTAGTTGTTTCATGTTTCAAAATAGATGCACTTTGCAGGAAGTAAATGATAGCTGAGTCTAATTTTTTTAAAATTCAGTTTGTTCTCCGCTGTGATACCTTGACAGTAACGCTGTGGTTGATTTGGACTTGGAAATGACATCGGAATTGTGTCATTTTTTAGCTTCGTGTGTTCAAGCTACAAAAAAATGGACGCCTACATGTTTTGTTAGCAACAATCTAGCCAGCTAACTGTAACCCTAGGGTCTTACTCTAGCTAACTGCATTAGGTACGATTTCTCAAATTTTTCGAGATTAAGTCTCTATCAGTTTAAGTACGTGGAGCTGAATAATATTTGAATTTATTTATTTTTTTAAACTCTTTTTCCCCAACTGTGGCCACAAAGCAGTGGCTCAGTAAGTTAGCATACTAATCAGAGTTAGCATTAGCCAGGAATGACATCACATGACATCAAGCGCACTATATAACATTATAAACACGCAAAATCCAGCTCATGATTTATGAGAATAATAAGCATAAATAATAAGCATATTAGCATGTTATCAGGGTGCGGAGTGAAGGAGTGTGAGGGCGTGGCTATAAAATGACTGACAGGATAGCCTTGTAAACACAAACATGTATTCCGGACCATAATGCAGTTTTCCAAAGGGCTTTTCTCAGCCATGTAATACTTTTCTCCTGAGGTCACGGCTTAAACCAGCATTTTTTTTTCTCTTAATCACATTCTACACTTTTTTGTATTATTAGTGAGACAATAAAGTCGACTGTTGCACCTTTAAAGGTAAGAAGGGCTGCTTTGTTTACTGTTCTGTGAGCAGCCATGTTGATGTGACGTCACTTGCTGAACTCAGGAATGCGGACGCTGACTTCCTGACTTTCCGAGAAGGAATTCTGAGATTTCTTCATTTTTTTTTTTTCTAGTCACAGGTTGGAAATTCCAGGTTACAGGTTTTAGTCGAATGCAGCATTAATGCTTAATGGGATATGTTTCATGATACGTTTCTTATCAATTCAGGATCAAGCTGATGTGTGAAGTGTTAGAATTTGTGAACAAATTGTTCTCAGTCTCAGTTTTTTTCCAAAAAAATATATATATATATATATATATATATATATATATATATATATATATATATATATATAATAATAATAATAATTGCCCATCAAAGTATGACAAAACGCCTCTAAATGCTTTTTTTTTTAAAAAACTCAAATTCTTTATGCTATAGCATACAAAAAATAAATAAATTAAATTTAAATTTCAGCTTTCTCAAATTTCCAAAAAGGAAAGAATATATTAGATGGACTTACAAAACAAAGGAGTTTCTCAAAAGGAAAAAAATGCAAGTTTAATGCTGGTTCTGACTCAGTTATGTACTCAGTAATGAATCTCACTGATAAACTAATACATTTGCCGCTTACTTATTTAGCCTGGTGACTCAATCAATACGTAGTGCAGAACAAAAAGACATAACGGAGGACAAGAAGAATTACTTCTAGGTCAAGGTTAAGGTTCAAACGTTAAGAATGAATCAGAAGTTTAAATTTCGATCGGAGTTTTTCATCTGTCTTTGTTAAATGAAGTGGTGTTTAAAATAAAGTGGTGCAAAACAAACCGATATGAAATAAAACTCGGATTAACAAATCCTTTATTGCAGTCATTTTCATTCGTTAACTCATCGGAATTGCGGTTATAATATTTCCCGTGAGCCTTCGAGCCATCATAGAAACATAAGAATGAAAGGAGGGCAAAATATAACCTTGAAAATTGAAGCAGCACATTACTGAAACAGAACGCATCACAGTCTTGTTGGGGAAAAAAAAAAGAAGTTGTTTGTCTTTTTTCAGTGTTGTTTTTCAGGGAATTTGCAACATCTGCTATAAAAGTCGTGTTAGAGTCATTGGTGTTTGCTCCGCCGTCCTTGTACGTGTGTGGAAGACGGAAATATCCACATTCCCGTGTTGTATCCAGGTGAGGAGGTGGTTCTGCTCACTACGCGTACATGGTCAGCTGAAGCCACTGCGGAAGAAGAACGAGGAGAGGGTTAACACGCGTGTGCAGCACTTTCATGCAATCGAGACGGAATTCGTGACGTCTTGACTTCTACCTCTAGGACACTGAGCTTGATGAGACCATCTCCGTCCTTGTCGAAGGCTTTGAAAGCTCCTGTAACAAAAATATATACACTTTAGGATTTCTTAAGGAAAATGATTATCTGATATTCGTATAGCTGATGATAAAGAGACATCGTTAGAGGAAAACACAATCTCCTCTTTTGCTTTATTCGTTTATTTTTCCTAACGAAAGGTAATTATGTGTGCTACTATTTAGAGGTGGCACAATAACACGGAAACCTTGAGTATCAGCTGATCCTGATACACATCCGATATTGTTTTTCTTTAAAAATGACTAAGCTTTCAAATATTTTTTTTTAAATACTGTAGCACTTCTTGGTTGAACTCTTTCACACAAAAATCACTTCCTTTGAAAATATAATAAATATAATAAAATCGATCCTAATAAATGTCTCTTTATAATTAAGCAATATCGCTGAGCCGATGCTCAGTATAAACGCATAATTGTGAGTGCGATATTGCTTTTAAAACAGTTCTATAAACAAGAAATTAATATCAAGTAACTGATATTTCAGACACAATATGGACAAATGTTCTGGTTTTTCTCCACTAGAGGAAGCAGGTCCCGAAGAAGCTCACTTTATAGCATGCCGGCTAGCTCACTAGCTAGCTCACAGAGATTTGTACATTCCTGTTAAAGGTGCTTCCTGTGAAATTGGCTTCCTTTCTTCCTTCTCTTCTACATCTGATGAGCCTTCATATTTTCATATTTTCATATTTTAAGCCAAAAGTTATATTCATATATGATATGTTATATATATCATTTGCTTTGTCTGCTGATGATGTCGCTAACTCTACTGTAGTAACGGTTTTGAACTAGGAAGTGGAATTTTGCGTGGAGAACACAGAGGAGTGGAGTGAACACGCCACTCGACCACTCAGATTAGTGGATTGGAACTAACTGTTGTTTGATTGTAAACTTTTCCAGTTCCAAAACTATATTTCTTTTCCAAATCCAGTTCCAGTGTTTGCTATTCGTTACAGGATCTGATACGCGATTAATGGTTTCACCATTTTTGCTGCTATTCAGCCTGCTACCAATATCTGGGTATTAGCCATCTCCACTACTATTTTGAAATGTTACTAGAAGTTACATTCATTAAAGCCACATTTAAATTACGAGTGTACATGCTATTTTAGTCTTTTTCGCTATCCTGTCTTGCTGCACAAGGAGTTCAGCAATAAAAATGGACAAACGGATCTAGCTCCACTAAGCTGATACTTACTCGGCAGTATCAAGTGACTGGAATTAAAAAAAAAAAAGGTCAAGGCTTGGAGTCTCAGAAAATACCACTTGAATGTGAAGTGCATTTGTAGATATGTATGGACCAGTAATAATAGTAATAATAATAATAATAATAATAATAATAATAATACCGATATTACATTTTATCCTTCCATGTGAGGCTTCATTACATGACACTATGAAAAATGATGAACAAGATCGAAAGCACACTTACTGAACATTCCCTCGAGTCGCACTAAACAGCAAATGTAGCTGTCGAAGTCCAAATACAAGTGCTCACTGGCATATCGCATTGCGATGATGTCATGAATCTGGGGGCTGAGCTGAAAACCTGAGTGAGTAAAATATAGTGTGAAACAAACACACTAACATGTGTTTTCATAACCAACTTGTCCACAGCGTTTCCCTGGACTTGTTCCGATAGCGCCTTGGTCTTCATGATGCTAATATCATCATAATATACGACCATAAGATAATATAAGATAAGATGGTATATGATATCATCTTATATATGAGATCATATGATGATATATATCTCCACCAAAGGTTAGTCAAAGGGTAAAAAGGGGATTAGTCCGAAAAGCAGCCAAGAGGCAAAGGGTAACGCTGAACGTGAAACTACCACCACCATGCTTCACCGTGGGGATCTCGGGCAGTGGATCTTGGGATTCAGCGTTGAGGAAGGAGATGAAACGATGAGTGGAAGACGCGTACCTGCATCAGCAACAGCATTTCTCATCTCGAAGCTGCTGATGGTGCCGGATTTGTCCGTGTCATAGCGAGTGAAGATCGTCTGCCGACAAAACACGACATCGTGCCATGCATTTGTAAAGAGATTTGTAGCAGTATTATGTTTCGCTAAGCCTCTGTCTGCTTATTATACACTTAGGACCATTAGACCTACCTTCCACTGACTGATCTTGTTCCACAAGTGCTTGAACTCTTGCAGGTTTAATCTTCCTGTTCCGTCAGTCTTTTATAGCTCAAGGTCAAGGTGTAGTTCTGCCTCATGCACAAAGGATCTCAGTCCATTTTAATCAGCCTGACTCTAATCTCCTAATGAGAATCTCTCTTACGTTTCTGTATAACAGACTGAATCCACGCATGAAAGCGAAGTTCAAGGATACATCCATGAGCGCTATCATGCTTCTGCAGCTATCCAGACTGAAACCTCCGGATTTCAGCTCTTTGTCTGATCAAATAAGAAGATGAGATAAGAACACGAATAGGAAAGTGAACCGAAACTTATCACGGAATTTTTTTTCTTTTTTTTTTTCCCCAAATGTGATGGCTCACATTTGCTCACTGCTTTGTTGAGGACAATCGTCAGTTCTTTGGCGTTGATCTGCATATCCTGAGAGAGAAATCCACATTGATGGTGTGAGTATAAGAGGAGATTTCACTACACTGATGAGATGACATACACGCGATATCTTTGACCTCACATCTCCGGAAATCTGCTGAAAAATGGCCCTGAACTGTTTCTCCTCCTCACTCTCTTCTTCCTCCTGAAAGAGCTGAAATTAAAAAAAAAAAGACAGATGTTAATAGACTTTGTGGTTCAATGAATGTTTGATAAATTTTGCAGTAAGAGAAATAGTATGGTAAAAAAAAAAAGAAGCTAATTTTAATGCAAACCTATTATTTAAACATCTCATTATCAGTAAAGAGGATTATTATGAAATAATTGCAAGTTGGTTCTGCATATTTCTAGACATTTTACTTAGTTCTGGGTTGAATTTTCTTTTTATTCTTTCGTTAGATCATTTAATTTCTTCTAAGCATTCATTCCTATTTCTTTGCTAGTGCAATAACAACAAAATACAGATTATTTTTTTTTTCTCCAGAGTCGACCTTTGCTTTAATTCATACAGAAGTGTGATAAGTAAAATAATATTAAGATGATGGATGACACACTGGCATTCACCTTAATTTTCTTCTTGCCATTTTCCAACTGTCGAAGAAAAAAAAAACATTAGATTAAAATTTGTTCCTCATTGCTAAATGCTTTCTTCAGAAGAAAACCTTAAAGTAGAATTCAGGTCCATTTAATTTCCTTTTTTCTTTTCTTTTCTTTTTTTAAACAAAAGCTATTGTCACAAAGCAGCATTGAGAAAAAAAAAGCCACAGAAAATTACATGCAGGTTTAGATGAAAAGGGATTGTGTGTTGAATTGATATGATGCCATGATAAGTGTAGGTTTATGCTGCTGAAATGTTAAATAACTAACCAAATATGGCTCAGCCTCGATCACTGCTCCCATCAACCTGAGAGGAAACATAAAGCACTGATAAACTCCACACGTCATGACCTGACAGGAAATAACACACAAAAAATAACTTGCTTTTCCCAACATGCTTGACATCTTCTTGTGTGGCTTAAAAAAACACTAAAATCCCATGTGAAAAGAAATGAATCATGTTTAAAAACTCGGAGGTGGAAATAAAAAATACATGTAGTACATGAAATGTAAGTCGTAGATCTTACAACTTACTGTAAGGGGCTTTTTCTGGAAGGGGCCTAGACATACACACACACACACACACACACACACAAACACACACACACCTGAAGACCCCACCAGTTCCATGCCCACATTACACTGAAACTCACTCTGATGTGCTCTTCTTCTCGGAGAAAACTCTCAGAAGGAAGTCGGACTCTTTGTGAGGTTCGAAGGTGGATGGGACGATGACGTACTCGCCGGGGCTCAGACAGAAACGCTCCGTCACCTCCCGCAGGTTGATGTAGGATTTGCAGCGAGCTTTGGAAGCGTTGTACAGGAAGAAGTCTTTGGGAAGGTGCTGCTTGTTACCGTGCATCTGGGGGTTGGAGGAACCAGAGAAAGCGAAAAACAAAGGAGGAGGAAGGAAATGCAGTGTGAAGCTGCAGAAACAGAGAGCCTTTTAAGACCAAATAATCTGTTTTTACACATATGCATGTACTGTATTTGCAGTTTGTTCTTTAGAAACTGACTTGATTGATTATCAAATTGAGCATCAGAATGTTAGTATCATTTACAAAAAAGAAAAGAAGTTAAACGATTTTATATGATATGATTTTATATGACTTGCTAATATACAAAGTAAAATTAGGATGTGGGTTTCAGGAAAGTGTTAATTTGACAACACGCAGGAAGAACAGAAAGGAAGGAGAAAGAAAGAAAGAAAGAAGGAAAGAAGGAAAGAAACAAAGAAGGAAGAGTGAAGGAAGGAAAGAGAAAGAAAGAAAGAAAGAAAGAAAGAAAGAAAGAAAGAAAGAAAGAAAGAAGGAAGGAAATAAGGAAGGAAGGAAGAGTGAATGAAGGAAAGAGAAAGAAAGAAAGAAGGATGGAAGGAAGGAAGAACAGAAAGAAAGGAAGAAGGAAGGAAGGAAGGAAGAGTAAATGAAGGAAAAGTAAACCAAGGAAGGAAGGAAAACTGAAGAAAAGAAAGAAAAGTGAAGGAAGGAAAACTGAAGGATAGAAATGATCAAATAAATGACCGGGAGGGGGGGAGGGAGGGAGGGAGGAAGGAAGGAAGGAAGGAAGGAAGGAAGGAAGCACAAAAGAAAGGGGGGAGAAGAAAAAATGAAATAAACTGAATTAAAATTGAGAAGCAAAGAGAGTAAGAGGAAAAAAGAAGAGAAAAAAATAAATGTTAAGCAGTAAAATTAATCAAAAGTGAGACACAGAGAATGCAGGTTTAAGAAAAGTAATAATAAAAAAAAAAAAAAAAAAAAGCAAAGAGCAGAAAGAATGTAAGAAAAGCAGAAAGGAAGAGACCATGACAGAAATGAATTAAAGAAAAACAGAAAATGAGAGAAACAAATCAAAGGATGGGAGGAAGAAAATAATACAGGAGGGAAAGAAAGTGAGAGTGAGCGAGAGTGAGTGCAAGTGCAGGAGATGTGCTGTGAGATGAACTGTGTAAATAGAGAAGCCTGATCTCCTGCACAGATCTGACACCAGGAGAAAAACAGCATCCTGTCACTCAGTCGCAGTCGTACCTCCTTCGGAACCTAAGACAGAGGTTGGAGAAACACAGGAAATGACATCAGTTTAGATGAAAATCATCACTAGCATTATAGTGTTGACTGCCCAGGGAGCTTTTTTTTTTTTAATTTTACTGATGTTTTCTTTTTTTTAACTTATTAATTGCTTATGTAGCAGATATTTCTTCTCTCACGATCACCAAACGTTAATGGCTAAGTCAACCATGCGGTTCCGCGTCACATGATATCATAAATTCAAAACTGAGCTAATAAAGGATTAATGTCCACGTACAGAAACACTGATGTGTATTTATGTTTGCATCTGAAAGCTGAAAATCACTTAAGCACTATCAGATGGCGTGTTGGTAAATTAGGTGCGGTTTACCTCGTAGATGGCGAAGCCAATGGCGTGCAGCGAAGCTCCTGTGTGGCTCTCTCTCCTCTTGCCCTTCTGCATGAGCGCCACCACCACGGTGCAGCCCTTTTCCCCGTACTCCGGTTCATCATCGTCCTCCTCGGTGAGATGCAGCCGATACTGAGGGTTTGTCCAGAAGGTTTCTGTGTCACGATGGACAAAGAGGACTTCAGTCTCATAGAGATACCGAGACTTGTCCTAATGTCTCTGACTCGAAATGTGGCAATATTAATACATACCTATGAATCGTGAATAAATTGACATTAATGGTATTAATATCAGCTCGTTATTGAATTCTCGAGGTCAGAAAGTGTTGATTAGTTTTCTATAACTGCACGGCTATGGCATTGCCGATTGCAAGGCGAATTACAGGTATAGTTCAATCGTTCTGATACGTTTCTATCATAATAACTCATTCTCAAGGACTATATGGGAAATGCTTATATAATTTAAACCTAACAATAAATGAATTTTAAAATAAATGTTGTTTTTTTTGTTCATACAAATATGTATGAACAACAATGACAAGCTTTATTTATTGAAAAAATTGTTTTGCGGACGTTCTGCAACATCGGTGTAACCAAAAACGGATAAAATAATACATTTCATTCTTTAGTAAATAAAATTTGTACTCTTTGGTAAATGACACACTGGGATGCGCTGTTTTAATAAGCTAACTTTGGGCCGCATCACATCACCTTGTCACTGATTAGTTTCCTATAACAACATTCCCCAAAGTGTTTAATACTTATATAATATTTGTACTCTTTGTGATGTTGTTACATATAATGCTTTTTATTTGAACGATCGTGTAACGCCGCTCCACCTGGGTAATTCCTGCAGCCGCCAGCAGAGCAGCCTCTCACCCAACGGCCCTCGTTCACTGATACGGTCCATTTAAGCAATTCGTCATCCTGCAGTGCGTCAGGGGTCAGATTACAAATCTCTAGCTTGGTGAAGGTTTTCTGGAACTCTTCAAAATACATCCTGATGGAGGAGCGAGGCAAAGAACAAGTAAGATGATAGAAGCTGGGGTGCATCCACCATATACTGTAGTATTTTATCATCTAGGTTGAATTTTTTTGCAGTGCTACTATGCATTATACTGTACATGCTTTTCCAGATATCAACATTAAAGGAATAGTTTAC
Organism: Pangasius larnaudii; assembly: GCA_037576815.1. Taxonomy (NCBI): domain Eukaryota; kingdom Metazoa; phylum Chordata; class Actinopteri; order Siluriformes; family Pangasiidae; genus Pangasius; species Pangasius larnaudii. Next base: position 15,842,989 of record CM074934.1, read on the forward strand.
TATAGTTTTATTGCTACCCACTGCATCTGTAATGCATATAAGAATTTCAACACATTTACGGCATTTGGTATCAAATTATCCAGAGTGACTTACAATTATCTCTTTTTTTTTAACTGAGCAGTTGAGGGTTAAGGGCCTTGCTCAAGGGCCCAGCATTGGCAGCGCTGAGATTTGAACTCTCAACCCTCCAAGAAGGAGTCCAATGTCTTAACCACTGAATTACCACTTCCCACCTTTCTATCTACCAAAAAAAAAACCCCAAACATTAAACCCAGTTGCCTTGAAACTCAATTATAATGGAGTTCTAAGGGCAGTTGTTGAATCCTACCAATAACTGTTCGAAATGTGTAACTTAATAACACAAATTTAATACTACAGTCTTTTCACTCTAACAGTAACATGTTCTCATGGAATTTTATCAAACTTTCCAACACTTGAACAATGCAATAAAGAATTCATACGACTTTTTGTGGTTTTGTGGTTTCCATTAAACCGAAACAACCACCACAAATTCTTCTCTTTAAAAAAAGGTTTGGAGTGTAATTTACAAAAACTTTCGATTGAAAAATTCATGAATAATTCACATCGTGATATGTTTTATGTTTTAGCAATGTTTCACTTACAGATTTCAGCAACTGCCCTTCATTCCTTCCACAAAATGCTTCCTTTAAAAGTGAGTTTGGTGTTAAATGGGTTTTCTATTTTTCTTTCAATACGGGGAAATGTATTGAAAGAATAGATTCTTGTTCATGGTAACCAAAACCAAAACTAACCAAAACTCCCCTGGCCCAACAGGCTGGAGTTTCTGTTTTTCTTGCTCAGAGGTCACAAGCTTTGTCCAGTCATTAGACTTGCAAGATGGTGGAGGAGCAACTCCCCACGGGTCACGGACACGGACCAGACGGATACGAGTGTCCCTGCCGTCCTGCTGTTTACCCTGCCAATACAACACAACTATTTAAAAGATGACAACTTACGGAAATAATTTTTAGGTTGATAAGGAGTATTATCTACTAATTCGTGGGACAGACAATGCGGGATACTGTTTGTACGTTGACTGGATAGGGCTAGGTTAGGATTGGACTAAGGTTACGGTGTATAAAAGTATACAGATGGACGTACTATTAGGGTGTGCCTAGAGTTACTGTTGGGCTATGGTTAAGGTTGTACTAGAATTAAGGTTGGGAATAAATTAGGGTTGGGCTACATTTGTGGTTAGCCTACCCTTAGGCTTTGCCTAGGGTAAGGGTTAGGGTTAAAGTTAGAGATGGGCAATAGTTATGGTTGGGCTTAAGTTAGGGTTAGGTTTTGGGTGGGGCTCAAGTTAAAATATATAGAGAGAGTACCGGTCATGTGATTGTGTTATTTTACTGATAGCCTGTGCCATTACCAAAACAGGAATCTTCTGCAATTGTGAAGTGACCGATAGCCAAATAGCTCTGGATTGCATTCAGTGATACTCACCATGTAGCTTTCAAACAACATCATCCCCATGCTTCTGCAATCTATGGTGCTGGAGAAAGAAGCCATAGAGTTTGGGCACTTTATCCAACTTGGTATCCAAATGGAGCTCCATTTTGGATAAAATGACACCTCAGGCACCGCCACTGAGCTCAATATGTTTCAATCGATTATTTTCAAGGCCCCCAGGTCATAGAGTTATTGTTTATTCAGTTGATCAAAGAATTTTTTTTTTGGAGAACCTGCAATGTCATGGCCAACCTCAGTGCATTCTCCTGGGCTTGCCCTCTCTCCTCACCCTCACTGGAAGCAAATGGATCCGTACTCCACAACTACTAGTGTTAGTTTGAAGCTGTTAGAACATATATAGTCTCATAGAGCCCAAAAAATATGCATACACAATTTTTACATAGTGTGTACACTGCCAGCTGTCTATTCTATGCACACTGGCATAGGTTATTTTGGATGCCATATTGATAACTCCATGATGGCACAGATCTCTTTATATTTTACCTCTATGGTTGGGCTAAATTTAGGGTTGGTCAATGGTTAGTATTGGGTGAAGGTTAAGCTTGGTTTAGGGTTAGTGTTAGTGCAGGAGGAGGGATGGGCTAGCGTTTGGGTTGGGCTAGGAATATGGTATCTGCAGATTATGGTTAACTTGATGCCTCGGTCCTCCATTTAAAAAGATCACATAATATGATAAAGTCCATAAGTTTATTTGGGGTCTGTAAGTCCCCTTTTAATACTAAAAGCTGTATTAAAATGCAAAGTGGGATTAGTATTAGAGATGAGTGGTATAGACATTGTGATTAGATTATCACATGGGTCACTTACCTGCTCAACACCAGTAACTGAGTAAGCATGGCCTCTCATTAGACCTGTAGAAGTTTTGGTCTCATTAGCAGTTGGTACCAAAGCCTGAAAACAAGAAAGTAGGAAATAATAAAATTGTACATTTAAAAACAAATAATGTGCAGTTTCAAAAAATAAGGATGCTTATTAGTTGATAGAATATTAGCACTGTGTTAATGTGCACCTGTTGCCCTGCACTTGCTATTAGATCTTTGGAAAGTTAACTCTGGAAATGCCAAAGCATGAAACATTTACTTCAACATACGCTCGGTTATTAAACTCTTGCACTCGCAGCATTCACATACAAAAGTTGATTAATTCAAAGTATTTTTTGCAGTGAAGTAAGTCATGGATTTTCATAGAGAAACTGCTACTTCAAGATATTGACAGACTTGTAAAAAAAAAATAAAAAATCAAGGCACTTACATCTATGGAGCAACCCATAAGTGAACCTCTTTCCAAAGCCTTTCTCATGATGTTGTATATTTCTTTGGGTGCATCTGAAATCTCATAGTATTCTGTTACACCTCCGGTGAAGTCTTCCATGGCCTCCAATGTGTTGCCACCTTTCAGAGCTTCATAGGAGCCATGCAGCCTGGGACCAAAAACAAAAGATTTCATCAGAAAATAATCCTCTAAACCTGAGATTTTTGCTGCTCCTTATGCCTTACTCTGGTCTTAAACCCCAAGCAGACTATAAAGACTATAAAGTTCTTATATTCAAAAAAAATCTACTGTAAACTTTACAATGTGAACTCACTTGGCATAAGCTTTCTCCAGAAGCGCGCTCCAGAACTCATTCTTATGCACCGATCGAGTAAACACCAAACGGTTTTTGCATGTGGGAAGTCGATCATCCACAAGGACATCCACCCACTCACCATAGCGCCAGAACTATACAGAAAAAGAGCGATTTAGGACTGGATAATTCAAATTACTTAATTTAAACTTAAAGTATGCCTTTTCATTGCAGGAAAACAACATCATGGTGCAAGATCCCCCACACCTGGAAATGGAAAATGCCTGCATAGTTCTCAGTGAAGCCCTGGTCTGGTGGAACGACTCTGTACCGAAGGGTTTCATTCAGAGTCAGACAGGCGATGGCAGCCAGGAGCCAGCAATCACCTGCATAGGGTAGAAATTAAAATGACAGATTTTATGGATTTACATGAAAAAAATCTTCATTTGTTCAGGTTTCCAATCTGTCCAAGGAGGTGTGCTCGTGGTTCGCAAAGGCAAATGAAACAACTAATTTGCACCACTTAATGGTCCTATATAGTCACTAATCAAAGAAATAAATGAGAATTAAAGAGAATCCTTATAGGTAACAATTTTGCAAGGAAAGGTCCAGACTTTATAATCCTGGTGTATCAAAAAGAAAGTAAGTATGCAGACAAATAAAAGATATAAAACCATGTCTGATATGTATGCCCAAACAAATGTGCTGCACTATTGCAGAGGGAGGAAGTGCCTTAGGGCTTTTTCACACTTGGCCCATTTCAGTATTTAAAATGCTCTCAAGTGTCTCTATAAAAAAAACCAAAAACATACCATACTCCATTCTATATAATTGGTAGCATGTCCAGATTTTTAGACATGGGTTCGGGAATTCGCTTTTTCTAATGGGGCTCAGTGATAACAGGCTGAAAAAAAATCATCCCCGACTTCTCTATCCCTGGTCATAGATTCCAGTTTCTCCTGGGGAATCTCCATATGTTCCCAAGCCAACTATGAAATATGTCTCCATGTCCATGTTTCCAGCAGGTTCTGGGTCAGCTCTGGTACATAGAGTAACCAGTAAACAGAGCCGTTTGTCTGAAAACTGAATCTCTCTAGCCAAAAGTCTTTTTCCATGGCCACTCCAAACTCCTCCCATGCTCAAGCGTTGCTAGCTCTCCTATACTTCTCAAATGACTCAGGAGAGCTCTCCATGCACATTACTCAGAGGACCTCATTTTTCAACTTGATGGCTTCCCTCACCACTTGTCTACCAGCATTTTCCTAGGGTTACCACTATGATAGTCATAACATCATGAGACTTGTTCCTGACAATCGTACCTACATAGAGGCAACCATCTTGTCCACCTGAAAAAACTCCAACTCAGGCCCTCAGCCTGGGACTGGTAAGTATCCCCATATGAGTCTGAGGCCTACTTTTGGAACTAGAGTATGAGAGAGACCACCCCTGATTGAAAGTCTGAGCTGTGCATGATAATCTAATCTCTGCATCTAATATCTAGTCTACACCTTTCCATCTCACACACTAACTCTTTCCTCAAAAGTGACATTCCGTGGTCCCAAAGCAAGCTTCTATTGCAAAGGTCTAGTCTGTCTAAGACTGTCCATCACATGCTTGACACCCAACTGGCATTGTACCTCACTCCTACCCTTTATTTTGCAAGTGGTAACCCCACAAGATGGCTCCACATTGCCTGACTGGGTTGGCCTGGTGACCTGTTGACACCACCCCCAAGTCTGGCTCCAGGGTTGGGTCCTGGTATGTCTAATCCAGGCAAGGTACACTAAGTTCTTTTGTACCCTCTATTTGGGGTCTTTGGGATCAATCTTTGTGTGACCTCTCCCCTCAGATCTGTTAATCAATGGTGGCCATACTGGAGAATTAACCTCCTGGTGGCATACCCCTGAGGTTCACTGAAGTACATGAACTCGTTCACCATGATGAGGTCTTGATCCATGAGGAAATGATACTGGATGTAAGTGCAACAAATTGTCTGAGGTCTTATTGATGCTTAAAACACCTGAAAGGCAACCGAATCCCTTATAATTCTATTTAAACTATGAACACAAAAGCATGGGGGTCATTTGCAACTGTTAAACTTTCAGGTTTATTTTATCAAAGGTGAATTTGGTGTGTTTTCAGAAAGCTCCCTTAAACACCCTGCATGGTGGTACAGAACACTTCTTGTTGACGGTCTATGTTGATGATACTGCCCTGTGTAAGATTAGAATGAATTTGACAGGACATCTGTGCCTCGTAACTGAGCTATTTTTGCCCAATGTGATTTATGATTTGAGCACAGGGTCTAATAGGTTCTTGCTCATCACTCAATAAGCTGAAAACAGATGCTCACGACTGAGGTTGCAGAATTCTCCTCATGTCTTTCCCTCCAACCTTTTCCAGTTCTGTCAGCCTGCCCAGTGGTGGCTTGTCATATCACTGGATCCTATGGCCAATAGATCTGGTGACTCAGCACACGTCCTGAAAACCTTAGGCTATGGGTCATCTAAAGGGCAGTAGTTTTGCTCTCTCTCACTCTCACTCTTTCCCATCTGGCCTTCAGAAACGCTATAGAGTATCAGTTGTCTGTGTCTATCAAAGGCTACTTTCTGGAAAGAAACAACCAGTCACAGCCAGTAAGAGATTACTTCCCATTTTCAGGTAAGTTTTTATGTAAATGGACTACCAATTATAGACAATGTCCTGAGCAACTTGGACTTAAAACAATTAAGAAATCAAATTAATTAAGAAGATGCTGTTTTTTTTTCAATAAAGAGTCCAAGTGTCTTTAAATATGCTTAAATGTCCTAACTGCAAACCATCTCAATGCCACCCCTTTCTGTCACAACCCTAGTTTTGATATGCTATTAGCTATGGCATACAGAAGCAAGAAATCACATTGCAGTGTTTACTGACATCACTCCTGTGCATTGTTTACTGACATCACTCCTGTGCAGTGTTTACTGACATCACTCCTGTGCAGTGTTTACTGACATTACCTAGCAGTGAACAAGCTCACTTTTGCCAAAGGTCAACTAGAGTGGGATATCAGTATTGGCATCTTGATATACAGTATATATATTGTCATATTCTCAGTGATTTACCCAGGTAGCAAATTGGTGTTTACATCCCAACCTCTTTTTTGAGCAGGTATAGTGGATACTTTCAGGCTTTTGTGTTGAGCTATCAAAAAATGTAAGATTATAAACCAGTTGTTAGCTTTTGCAGTGTAACATCCGGGCATTGGATATGCTGGAGTTCTCATTAATATGATTTTGAACAGCTCTGAAAAATTGCTAGTGAGAAAAGAAGCTTTTTAGGTGTCACGTCCACCATGAACAAACCCCCCACTCCCACCCAGACCACCAGAGGGCACCCTCACTCACATTTAAAAAAAAAAAAAAATTCTTCTTTGTTGTCTGTCCCATTTCTTTCCTTGCTTGTGCACACCTATCTTTATGTTTCCCAATTAGTCACCCTATTTACGTTCTGTGTTCTCCCTCTTTAGTGTGGAGCATTGTGTGTGTGTGTGTGTGTGTGTGTGTGTGTGTGTGTGTGTGTGTGTGTGTGTGTATACGGTATGAATAGCTTTTGTTTTCATGTCCAATTTTCCTGCCTTGTCTTTCCTTGCCTTGGCATGTTCGAGTCTAGTCTTGCTCTAGTTTTTCGAGTTTTTGGTTGTTTATAATAAAGATGTCTGAAATTGCATCCTACTCCCTGGGATTTCCTGACATTAGGAGCTAGCAGTGAAACCTAACTGTTATCCCATATGTTTGGGCTTGTTGAAAGTTCTTCTCCTATTAGAGGCCACTGTAGCTGTGTTAGCAAAAACAACGTCCCTCTCTGATCCTCATTCTGAAGGTCATTTGCCTCTCATCAGATACACATATTACCTTTAGTGAAACATAATATTGACTGCTAGTAACTGCTATATTCTTCTATCGCAATAAAAAACAATAGCTTACTTATTATATTAACTGTTACACTGTATGTCCACATAATTATTCCTTATTTGAAAAGACTATACATTATATGTTTACCTTTCTATATCTTTTTAAGGTCTAATTTCTGCTTGAAGACTGGATGCCAAGGGTGTGCTGTGTGTGCTACATTATCTATTTATTGTTATTGCTCTCTTTAAAAAGGCCGTCTTGACTGAGATAAGGAGTTGATTGCCAAGTTTAGCAAATGTCAGAGACATAACGACGCCATTTCAAGCCACATATCTGACCAAGAGTGACTGCAGACTCACACCAGACATCAGCCGTCTTGAATTAAATTATCCTATTATACTGTGTTTCTAAGGAAAAGTAGACAGTGTTTAAAGGAACAAACTAGTCCTGTTTATTATACATAGCCTATGTAATGAATAAAACATTTGGGGGCGTGCTGTTTCAGGGAAATAATCAACAACAGATTGGTGAGATAAGATGGAGTTACTGTTATCCTCCTGAAGTTAATTATTTTCCTGTAACAGCATGGGCTGAAGTGTTTTATTCCTCTTATATCAAACCAATTTTGGCAATGATTGTATTTTTTTTTTTTTCAATTAACTGCTGAATGACACATTATACTTTTTCACCTTTTCTAGTTATGTTGTGGAATTCCTGTAGAACACGCTAGTTTCTGTTATCGCTTACATTATAGCAGCTATAAACAGTCTAATATACAGCTAGGTATCAATGTTTTGTTTATTATGGGCTTTTATATAGCTTTTAAAGAGGAACTTATTAACATGACTTCACTTCTTCTAGTACTTCACTTTCACATACACTCGTTTTCATTCTGACTAGTGCTTGCTATTCTCCTGTGATAATCCAGGACTTGGGGGCAGTAGGCTTTGTCGTTAGCTGTTGATAAAGAGTCTTTATTACTTACAAGAAGAAGAATATCCAAAAGAAAAAGAAATGGGTTTGTGTATTAGGAGTGACTTACATCAGGAGTCTTTCACATTGGCAACATTTAGTCAAGGCGGTGAATTTCTGCAGGTGTGAACACAAATCGCACACCGATGCGAACAAAATAACTAGTCCAAGGTCGTCTGTGAGGGACAGGTGGTCTGAGTCTGCTTTTCAAAAAAGCCAAGTGAGCAAGATTTTCAACCCTCATTAAACTACAGGAAGTGACCAGTGAATGTACACATATGATTTCTCTTTCTGGTGTGACCGATTTCTACACTGTATAACCGAAGTGAACCAAACGCACTGTAAGTAACTCAGATTAATTGCTCACCCAAGTCTCCTTGGCAAATATCCGTCCTGTTTGCCCCTCCAATAATGAACTGTGGATTGTCACAAATTTCCTGTTAAGATAAAGAAGGGGTATACATTAATACACGTACTATTCAACAGTTCTGTGCATCATTAGCTGTTAATTAGTTAATTAGTTCCAGGATCCACCGCCAGTTGACCTGCACTTGAGGAATACTGGATTAAAGCATATTATATTTGATCAGAGCAATTTCCTAATTAAAATGATCAGTGTGTGGTGTTATACACTGTGGACCTTTGTGTTGGTCTGTTAGTTGATTGTTGTGCATATAACGTCTCTAAAACGGCACATTATCGTTTGAGAAACAGCCAGTATGCCAGCCTGCATGATGCTCAAACTAGTGTATGCTTTCTTCTACATCTTCTGTATTGGACTATTGTAATGAGTTGTGCTTTTAATAGTCTTCAGTCTTATTCAAGCCACACTAGGTGCCTGTTAAATTTTTACAAATTCTGGCTAATTGAATGGCTGTTAATCCTGAAGATCAGATACAACTCAGGCAGTGGAAGTTGTTTTTTTTTGCCCCATAATCCCAAATTTTTGGAACAGTGTTTCAGGGAACATCAGAAAAACCAGCTCATTAGATGTTT
>CM074934.1:15852004-15866035 GCA_037576815.1 Pangasius larnaudii
TTTTTTTTGCCCCATAATCCCAAATTTTTGGAACAGTGTTTCAGGGAACATCAGAAAAACCAGCTCATTAGATGTTTTTTTTTTTTTTTTAATTCAGATTGCTTAGCCTGCACTATTCTCCGTTCTTGGATATTATACCTTGTTAAAAAAATATACACTATAGATATAGATTTACACTTCATTCATTCAATCATTCGCAGATAATTGTTGTATCATAATTAATATGCATTTTTAATCTTATGAATATATAAATCGATTTTATCTGCATATAAATCATTTAGACCTGAATGTTAAACATTTTGGACACTGGAAGATTTTTTTTTTTTTAATTATTATTATTTCAGCCATACTATTTTAGCTTTTTTTTTTTTTTTTTTTTACACATAGTAGCCTACAAACATGGCCACCGAGAACTACAGCAACCAGCAACCACAGAGACTGTCATTCTCATGATCACATGCTTACTGATCACACACACCTGAACCCAATCACTCTATCACAGCCATTCACTATATAAGGACTTTCACCCCAGTCTGTTAGTGTGACGTATATGCTCAGTGGCCTTTACCTTTTTTTTGAGCCTTTTGAGTCTCTGGAATAGTGTTTATGGTTGTGACTAAGTTTCTGGTTCATGTCTTGCTCAAGTATTGTTGTTTGTCCATCGCCTGCCTTCTGCCTGTAAATTAACCTTGACTCTGCTTAACATTTTGGAATCGTTTGCCTATGGTTTAATAAAGAAACCTAACCTACAACTGCCACCGTCTCTGATGCCTGACATTGAGATATTTAAATAGAATCAATATTCAAATATCATGCAGTTTTAAGGAGAAAAAAATATAAATATATATAAATAATTTATGCATGAAAGGGTTAACACTGGCTCTCTGTGTTCGCTCCCCTCACCAAAATGGCAGGTCACATTACTCTGTACTGTGCCACTAAGGACATCAGCTCATGTTACACACATTCTGAACATATGTGCAGTCCACTCCCTAAGTGCAATTCAATCTAATATTTTTCCAAGTGCAATAACTGTGAGATATCATTCCATGCAACACCTACTTTTATACTTATAACTATATATAACTACATATAACTATTTATAATGCTTTTTTTTTTTATTTTCGCCATCCTCCTACATATCTGCTGTGAATACTACTACAACCACTTACCACTTAATCATACCGGCTCAGGTAGCCTTCCCTTTCTATTTTAGCACCATGCACTTTTAGTACTTTTGTCATTCCGATTTTGTATTCTTTATTTCTTACTCTTTAAACGCATCCACAGGCTTGCTCCAGATGATATCTCTTTGCACCTGTACAGTAACGATAAAGGAAACTTATCTGATCCTATCTTATCTAAGTTTATTTAATGATGTTTGAAGAGCAAAAGGGAGCACAAGGGAAGATCTGTTCTGTAAGCATTGGCACATATTTTATTTAATTATTTTTATATACAGCAAATAGTTGTATTATTTTTACAGAAGTTTATTTGGCAACTTCATTAGCTGGTATGGTACAGTAAAATGTCATCGATTACACCTTATTACTTTTAAAATGTTACAGTATGATACAGTGTATTTACAGTAATAGCTGAAACGTTACTGTAAAATAGTACAACGCTCTATTATTACAGCATTATAAGTGTTTTCTTGAATATTCAGAATCCAGGAATTTGCAGTAAGTAAGTTTCACGGTTGTAGCATTTATTTTGTATAGTAGCTTACTGGTAATTTAACTGCCAGGCATTTATTGTAAACTCTACAAGAATTTTTTACAGTCTGTCGTCCAATTAAAAGAAGATTTATGCGTAGATTTTCAAAACATAAAAAAATGTTGTTCAGAAATAATGATGTTGTGAGAAGATATTACTGTTCGATCACTATCTGGGGTGTATTTCTGCATCACACCTAGTGTTCCTGGGATAGACTCCGGATCCAGGATCCAGGATCCAGGATCCAGGATAAAGTGCTTACTGAAGACAAAATGTCCTTTTAAGCACTAGGTGTATACACATTGTAAAGGATGTAGGTTTGGATCCCCTGATGTTAAAAGTCCCAGGGGTTACATCGGTCTTAATGCGGATTATGATGGAACTCCTCTAAAGCTCCTATGATACTTATGTTATACGTTGAGCTGAAACTTGAAGAAGAGATGAAGCTTTGAGTTCATTTGAAAAGGATACCCCTTTTTTTTAAAACCCTTTAACAGGCAGCTCGACCACACAGTTACACGCATTTATCATTGTAATTCCAGTACATAGTGTTCATAAATTTGTCTCCAATTTTTCAGTCTCCAATACTTTCAGTTTTTGAAGTACAGCTTTGAAATCGATATGAAAACTGGACGCCGATATAACCAGCTCTAACACCCATTCATCAAGTTACTGAGCTAAAATGTCAAAAGTAAATAAAGAGATAAAACACATACCTTGTTTTTGACTTTCCACTCTTGACGTTATGAGGGTATAATATTACAGTCATGCTCCTAGATTTATGTATGAGTTGTGATAAGTTGCTAAACTGAAGTGGCTTAGCAGAGCTGGACTGCCTGCTGTCATTCAGCTGTGAGCTGGATTTATCAGCAATTTCATGAGCATAACTTTTTATCAAGATAGCTTGTTGTTTTGCAATAATGATCAACAAGATAATACATCAAAATATAGCAATAAATGAGAGACCCAGACTCATAAATCACAGTCCTCAGGGTTTATTTCCCATATTTAACAAAAAGATAAAAGCGACAAACTAGGCAAGCTCACAAACTGAGCGACTATGGTATAAGACTTTGTGGGCTTTTTACTAAAAATATGTAGAGTGTGTAGGATATGTATTATATTTTATTTTGTTCTATTCATTTGTTTGTTTGTTTTTTATAGAAGGTGATAGGCTTATAGAAAGTGATAGTCATGGTCTCGTCCTGTCTAGTGTATGTGTGTGAGACCAAATACCTAAACATATTTGATTTTCATTTTCATATCTAAGCACTTGTAAAAATTTACTCCAAAAAAAATGTATTCAATTTGTAGTTGTAAAAGTAAAGCTATACTACTGGTCCATTGCCGCTTCTACCGTGACCTTAACCTCAACTGGCCAGTAGACGCCCATAAACCCTAATCTAAATGGTGAATTAGAAAAAAAAATGTCTATGAAATTTGGTTGAATGTGATCCAATTAGTAAGAAGTAACATTTCATTGTGTGCCTGTTAAAGGGTTAAATCTAACTTTCCAACACGTTGTTTCAGTATAAGACTTCTCCAAGCTCGATATAAATCACTATAAGTGCACAATATAAAAAAACAATAAACAAACAGATAAACTGCAGCCTGAAAGTCACTGACAATTTAACGAAAAAGTGAAATTTTTTCATGTTGGATTTAAAGGGAGAAAAATAGCTGTGAGGTTAAAGTATTAATCTAAATTCGGGTGAAATAGAAAAAAAATGCATCAGGGTTCTTTTAATGATGATTCTCTCTGTATGTTACTGAAAGTAACACATGTTATATTAAATAATTAAAGTGCATTTTGTGTGATTTCTGGAGCAGTGAACTCCAAAATGGATTTAAACTCAAGAATCCTTGCTTGTGTTATAAGACCACAGTAGCAGCTCTGAAGCCTTATGAGTATGAAATATAACTGCAGATGTTCACAGATCCGCTGCAGCTGTTGTGTTGTGCAGTGGACTAAAGCGATTCGTTCCATTGTTGCTACACTGCACTGTACATTAAAAGATCATACATACACAACTAGGGAACCATAGAAGTGTGTGCATGCCGAACATCTGCGCTGACATTTCCATTCTCCTGTCGGTATGCTGGAGTCAGTAAACACATTCATGCATTTACCACATGGTATTTTTGAAGGCCAGGCCTGAAGCCACGGGTTTAATGAAGAGCTTGTAACATGACGGTTGCCTGCGATGTAGTACATTAACGCCACCATATCAACTCCACCACTATATTTATATACCACCTGTCAATCACTTCATACAACACATGCAAACCTGCAGGTCAGGGGTTTGACGGTTAACCAAATCCACAATAAAATCTACAATTCTATAGTTAAAACTATAGAAAATCAGAAACTAAAGAAAAATGATTTCATGCTGTGAAAAAAAACGGGCATGGATAGACATTTCTTTATTTTTTCCCCCTTTTCTTAATTTTCCCTTAATTTTACAACAAACCCTTAAAGAACCCTTAAAGAACCATTGAAAAACCTGTTCTTCTAAAAATATAAGTATTATTTGGATAAGTACAATTATAAATGATTAGTTATTATTTTCTTTTTAAGATCTAGAACCTGTCAGACATTTAGGATTAAGCTTAATCCTGGAACATGGTACATCTTTATATAAAAAAGGGGTTCTTAGCTGTCAGACAGGGGCTCTACATGGAACTCTTTCTGATACAGAAACACTGATGAATGTTCACTTTACTTAAATCTATAATGAATTCACTGGAATAAATTACACTGTTTGTTTGTTTGTTTTAAGTTAAATGTAAAACCCTTTAAAATTCTTTACTTTGTCCTTCTATGGTAGCCTTTAAGGCTTCTGTGTAAAAACCTACAACAAACGTATCAGAAAGTGTACCAAGTAGAACCCCTTTAGGAAGCTAAGCACCCCTAATTATCCAATGAACCCTTAAAGAACCTTTGAAGAACCTTTTTTTTTCTAAGAATGCATGTATTTTTTGGATAAGTGTGTGATATAAGCTCTAAATTATTGGCCAGTATTTTCTTGTTAAGACGTAGAACCTGTCAGATGTAGCTGACAGGTTTATGTATATTATTTAAAAAGTACAAATTTAGCTTTGTACCTCTAAAATGTACTACTTAGAAGAAGGGTTCTTCAATGGTTCTTTAACTATTATTCAATGAATAAATAAAGGATCTTAGCTTCCAAAAAAAAAAAGGGTTCTTACATGGAAAGGTTGTTTCTATAAAAAAAAATTAAATCTTGAGCCCTTTAGGAGAGCCCTACTACTGACTGCTTCCCTCTGAAATATGCTTTTGGGCAGAACCCATTTCAGACCCTTAATTATCAGAAGAACCTCTAAAGAACCATTTTTTCCCTAAGAGTGTATGTGTAGGGGTAGGTATGTGACCTTAAGGGTTATAAAGTGTATAAGAGAGAGAGAGCTACAGAAACACTGAGCAGTGATCACTGTACTTAAATTTAAAATTAATTCAAAAACAAAAAACAAAAGAAAAAGAAAAAGTTCCCTTTAGGGGAACTTAGTTTGTCCGTGTTCTTTTTTGATCGGTTCTATATAAAGCCCTACAACCGAGTGTTTCCCTTTGAAAAACGGTTCCAAGTAAAACACTTCTGGGAAACTGAGAACCCTTGAAGATCCTCTTTTGTTCTAAGAGTGTAGTCTCACATTCACCTGTATACAGTATAATATACAGGTTTTCCAGCAGCGATGTGCACGCGCAGCATTGCGTATTCACTCCTCTGCAAAGCTGCACAGCTTTTAATCCCTAGAAATAAGCTCACTAAAGTAAAACTGAAAGTAAAACATACATAAACGTAATAAGGATGAAATAACACACTCCGTGTTGTGCTGTTATAGGAGAATAATCAGTGAGTGTGGTGTGATGCTACACATTGCAAAGTGGACGTATTGTGGATTATTTTCCAATAACAGTGCAGTGTTTTGTTCCTCTTCCTTTATACCACAGCAAACTGCCAATTATTATAATTTTTTATTCATTAAGTAATGAAACGCCATGCTTTTTTACCGGTTCAAGTTAGTTTGTGTTATCGTTTTTACGTTCCCTCACCATCCCTCATGTTGTCTCATTTTGTTAATGAGACAAAAAAAAAAAAAAACGCAGCTTGTCATGGTACTTGGACACTGGAGACTCCTTCCATAAATGCTGAATAAACGTCTTGTCATAAATCGCTTCACCATATCTGCGATCTGTTCTGTTTATGTGGAGCGTCTGCATTATGAGCGCTGTGATTTGCAGCTGCACTACTGTCAGAGCTGCTGTTATAGAAAATGAATCAACTCCTCAGGAGGATTCAACAGCTTTGAACAGATGTAGCTATGGAGCTGTAAATCACAGCCAGTGACAGCGCCTAATTATCAGGGTTGTACTGTCTCTCTCTCTCTCTCTCTCTCTCTCTCTCTCTCTCTCTCCTCTCTGTGAGACTTGATCATGTAGAGACGTGGAGAGTCAGCTGTCCGAGAGCCATGAGAACACTACACTGTGTTAAGACCCCAACCAACACGCGGCCAGATCACTCTCACATTCCCACAGCGTGCAGGAGATCAGAGTCGACGTAGTTCAGCGCAGAGCACAGCTTGCAGGAAGTCATCTGAATCTGCATGCTTGTCTAGAGCGGTAAATGACGGAGATGGAGATCCTGCTTGGTGTTAGAATTTAACGCAGAGACAGTAATGCTCTCAATCGCCAAACAGCACTGTAGTGAATACTCACAGTCACGTGTTTTTGGGGTAGAAAACTAATTTAGCACCTGTTATTATGTGACTCTGCAGAAGATTTAAATGAAAACTGTTAATTTATATGAAAACCATGAAGATGAAAACACTTTACTCAACCACTGTTTTGTAAGATTGGCATAACCGTGTCATAAGCATGTCATATGCACTGTCAAGAGTCTCTTCATGCCCACGTGTATCTTCTGTATTTGTCACATAAACGAAATCCTGTAAGCTACTTTTTTTAAATGAAAAAAATTCCAGCCAATCAGAGCCAAGAGTTTTCTGTGGCCGTGTTATGACACTTGATGAAGTGTGCATTATATCATCTGTCATACAGCATGCGCTAAATAGAGTGACATAAGCCACCACAGCATCATACATCATGTGTAAGGAATAAAAAAACTTCCAGGGTTTTCGGTTTCTGGAAAATAATCAACGACAGAATCACTGTTACCACCCCAAAGTTGATTGTTTTCCTAAAACAGTACACTCCGAAGTGTTTTATTCCTCTTACGACACAGCGATTCGATCACACTATGATTACAATGTTTATTATCCATTTATAGTTACATTTAATGTTGCGGGGCACTAATGTATGAGACGAGATTATCGGTTAACGTATGAAATGAGGAAAGCGTAAACTGTTGGAAACTTACTGACTGTTACAAAGCCCTGACACTGGAGACTCCTTCCATAAATGTTACATAAATATGTCCTTACAGAAAATTTCATCATAGCTGTTGCTATAGAAACGATAACGTATTAGAACAAGTGCGTTAATATATATGAGTATATATATATATATATATATATATATATATATATATGTGTGTGTGTGTGTGTGTGTGTGTGTGTAAAATACATGTATATAATCCTATCCTGTGCATGAGCTGTTGCTATAGAAACGGTAACATATTAGAACGAGCGCATTAACATAAAGCTGTTACTACTGTCGGAGCTGCTGTTATAGAAAATGAATCAACACCTTCTAACCAATCAGAATCAGCAGTGTGGTATAAAGCATTATGCAGCATTATAATCAGTTCTATTACTTTACAGAGCATTTAATAAACACCAAAGCGCTCTGTAGAGAGTGTGGAAAAGGAAATGGATGGTATTGGCTATGACATGTTCATGACAAGGTTATGACGCATGGTTCAAGAAGGCCACAAGGCCAGAATGAAAAGTAGATATGGTGCTAATGATCAAGGGAAATGTATCGAGCTGTGAGATGCTCATTTAGAGATTTAGACATGATGTCTGACGTTGTAACTGCAAGCCCAGGAACTGTGGTCCACTCACCGAGGGACGCTTCCACACCAGGTTCAGAGGGAACTTCTGACTGTAGTAAAGAGACGAGTCGTCCGCAGGGAACAGCGGATCCTTAAAGAGCACCTTCTTGCGCACGTATTTGTCCCTGAGCTCCAGGAAGTCCTTCAGTCTCTTGGCATCTTTGACGGCTTCGTTGCGGCTCAGAATGGCCGAGTAAAGATTCCCCGGAGCCTGAAACGCACCTGGTGCCGGAGCGCCAGGAGCTGCTTCTGTAATAGGAGCTCTCTTTTCGGACACTTTCTCCTGAGCTTCACATTTCTCCTTTTCACTCCTATTACTGTTCTTGCTCTTGTTCATGATTGGTGCTGGTGGTGTAGGAGAGTTTGCACAAAATCTCCAAAAAAAAAAGAAAAAAAAGCAATCAGTTAATAGGCAAAAGGTTACTGAATTTCCTCAGCTGAGTTCTTCTTCTCACACGTTCACACCCTGAGTGCCTTGATATTCCTGGAGTCACACCCCCCTGCCCTCTGCCATCTCTATTAAACACACAAGTCAAGCACACACACACACACACACACACACACACACACATGGCCATCCTTGTAGCCTCGTCTATTAATAGATTTAGGAGCAGGGTCTCATTCTCTCCCTCTTTTGGTCAGTAAAATGGAAACAAGTGTAGAAACCCTATAAGCATTAAATATCATAATTTAAATGCAGTCTGCTTCAGAAATATTGGCACCTTTGGAATATACATTATATGCAGGGGGTCTGAAGAGTCAGGAACCAATGAAAGTTGAACAACATATGTATGTGATTTTGCATTTATTATTTATTTACACTTATTTATATATATTTTTTATCTTATAGATGAAAAATGGCATTAACATTGGATGAAAGGGTAGAGATAATGCTTCTTGGCTCTCTCAGTGGCTCCTGACTTTTCAGACACCCTGTATATCTGATAAGGGATTTATATATTTTTTCAGAATGTATTTATTTCAGTTGAAGGTTCAATTGCTGTCATGCGTTCGGAGTGAGATTAAGATAATTACCGACAAAGACAGTTTTTCATCAAGCCACCGAGGGTGCCAATAAATTCTCCTGAAGCTAATTCTAAACCACAGGGGCATGCGGTTATAAGAAAATAATCGACGACACGGTGGGGTGTTACTGATGGATGTGTAACCAACCGAAAGTCGATTATTTTCTTTTAACCGCTGAAGTGTTTTATTGTTCTTATTTATTTTTTTATATATATATATATATATATGTATATATATATATATATATATATATATAAAGGATGTGGTTCAATGATAGACCAATAAACAATAAATAAATTAAACAACTAGGGCAAACTGTCATATACAGTATAATGAGTTGTCATACATTTAGATTTACATTTAGATTTGAGGTAGATTATAGTTTTCATGTGTCTTTTTTTCATTTACTGTAAATTGCAAACAAAACTGTAGCACAGGCTTCGGCTTAAAATGCTGCTAGTTTTAAAAATGAGGCATTCTATCCCATAATGCATATTGATTATCTGTCTATCTATCTATCTATCTATCTATCTATCTGTTTGTTTGTTTGTTTGTTTATGATTTGAAACCCAGGTTCAGTATCAGCCAATACCAGCAAAAAAAAAAAAAAAAAAAAAAATTGTGGCTCGTATGTAAGAGAAAAAAAGAATGAATTTGATCTTATAACGAATGGAAAAGATTTGAACTGGATTTGGAAATGATTACAAATTAAGGAACATGATTTTATTCTGATTGATTTTTGACTGACTGATTGATTGATTGATTATATGTATTCTTTATCCATCCATTCTCTGTACTGCTTTTCCTGTACAGGGTCACGGGGGGAGTCTGGAGCTTCTCCCAGGGAACTCGGGGCACAAGGCAGGAGACACCCCGATTGCACACACACACACACACACACACACACACACACACACACACAGAACATGCAAACTCCACACACACACACAGGGCAGAGGAGAGAATCAAACCCCCAACCCTGAAGGTGCGAGGAAGGTGCTGACCACTAAACCACTGTATTTTATAAGTGCTTCAGGTTTGTTTGTTTTTTTGTTTTTTTTTTAATAGAAATATAGTGAGAATTTTTTATTTAAACTTGTCCAAATGAAACCTAATTGTTTCAGTCATTCAAAATCACTATAAACTTAATAACATCAGAGGATTATACAAACAAACTTAAACTTTAACATTTAAGAAAATGTCACTTGACTCAGTTGTGCACTAACAAAATATGTTTTCAACAGAGAGCAAGAGGAATACATGAAATAGTAAATATTGTTCTCTATACAGTAATAATTTAATAATCATTATATATGAATTCATTGTATAGTTCTCATCTGAAAGTTTGATGCACATAAACCTGGAAAGCTGTAAAAATGTCTAAAAATTAATTACTTTACATTGGAAACAGAAAAGGAAACATTAAAAATATTTTGATTTCTGTAAAAAAAAAATTAGACCCTAAGATCTGCATTAAAATCATTAATCATAAAACAGAACATACACACAATTTTAAAAAATGTAAATTAAAATTTTAAAAAGGTATTTCTAATGTTGTTTGATGTACATTAAGTTAGAACAATTTTTTTTTTTTAATTATAAAATAATTTTTTTAAGGCGTTTAATTTATATAATACACGGAGACTGTGATTGTATTTTTACACCAGATGGCGCTGTGCACACAAACCCCTTAATCCGTCACCCACGAAGAAGAATTGTTCATCAGCGCCGACTCATTTTTTTTTATCCCTACCCATATTCGAATGTAATCTCTCTCCCTTTGCTATGATTGGCTAGTTCCACAAAACAGCGTCCTTGCTCTGCGCTAGGATTGGCTGGTTTGTTCATATTCTGGAACGGATTACCAATCATGGCAGAGGAGGCGGGGCTCTGGCGGAATGCGGGTGGGAAAACGGCAGCGGCTGCAGCGACGACGACGCACACGGACGGTAGTACGGCGGAAGGTGTCGCTTGTACTTGTCTGTCGCCATTTATATGTAGCGTTCGCCGAAATGTTCATCTCGACTTAAGTGATTATTGAACATAAGAAGCATAGGGTCGACAGATTGATAGTTTTTCAGACGCCATACATCTTGTCGAATTGTCCGCGTTGTGTTTGTTTTGAAGGGAAAAAGACGCTGTCGCTGTAAATAGCTAGCATAGCCTAGTTCCCCACAGCTTAGCACCTTTAACTAGCTTCAGCTTGGGGTTTAAAAGAAAAAAAAAATCCATTTGTTGGTGACTCGTGGGACTGATTATCGGGTGTATTTTAAACAAGAACATTGTGGGAGTTTATTTATCTGAGGTTTGGTGATTTAAGTAGCCGAGTCAGTGTTGCTAGCATAACTAGCTTGCTCCATCACGCCCCTTTAGCTCTGCACAGGCGCCGCTTTCCGCTAACAAACTCCTCTTTTTGCACAAAGACTCGTCTAGTTTCTTCTTTTTTTTATTCTTTTTTTTTCTTTTTGGACAACGTTGAGAGTTGGAGTAACTGGATAACATCTGGACACGGATTTTGCTGTGAAGCTGGAGACACCGCACATCTCCGGCTCAATAAAGTGAGTAAATCCTTCTAAACACATCCAGCACTTTATTACCTGCTTCACTGAGTCACTTTTATTTTTATTTATTTATTAATTAATAATTTTATTTTTTTTTATCACCTCCACCACAAGATCAATCAGCCTGTCTACCAAAACCTGGATTCAGATCCCTGGCCTAGATTCCCCTCATGAGTTTTCCCCCTAAACTCTCTGACGTGACGTCACACTCCTAATTTGCATACCGGTTGGCTCATTTGCATAATCTTCTGACGTATAGAAAAGGACAGTGATGATCAGTGTGAATGCTGCTGTGATAGAGATAGTAGTAGAGTGTTTTTATTCCTCTTACGCCAGAACAGTTTGGCCGTTTTTAATTGATTGCTGTACGGCGTGCGCTTTTTATCCGTTTGTAGCTACTTTTAATGTTACGGAACGTCCGCGATACAGGTTCGTTCCTGTTGCCGCTTCCGTTATAGCAGCTGTAAAGAGTCGATCCCTTACCAGCCTGCCTTTCTCTCTCTCTCTCTCTCTCTCTCTCTCTCTATCTCCTTTTGGTCCTGAAGACTTTTCCATGGTTGAAAACGTAGTTACGATGCGCTGACACTGGAGACTCCTTCCAAAACCGTTATAAAGACTGTTATGAAGTCTTTTTAAGAAATCTTTTTATTGTTGTTGGCCAAACTACAAAGCCCTGAGTGAGTGAGTGAGCGAGCTGTTACTATAGAAACGATGAAGTATTAGAGCAAATGAATTAATATTCAACTCAATTTAGGGCTGCACAATATATCATATTATCGAAATATCGTAAATGTAAATATCGCGATATACATAGCGATAACAGAATGACTTTAATACTTCAAAAAGTTACGAGAAATTCAAAGTTTTAGGGCGACGCAGACAGCAGAGATTGCTTTCCTTTCCTCACAAGAACATGAAACATTTATGGTGATTGTCATTTTCAGTTTTTCAATTTTATTTGAATAAATAGAGCTTTTAACAGTGGACTTTGTCACAAAGCACCTTTACAGAAATGTACATAAATTCAGGATATGAATTTTTACATTTTTTCCCTACTGAGCGAGACAGAGGCGACGGTGGTGAGGAAAAACTCCCTGAGACGATACGGGGAAGAAACCTCGAGAGGAACCCGGCTCAAAAGGGAACAGATCCTCATCTGAGTGACACCAGAGAGTGCGATTTATAAATCATTCCCTTCTATAACTGTGTACTAAATGGTCAACAAGTGCAACTGTGTAAACAGGAAATTCATCACAGTTTCCACACGAAGTCTGTTTTGTTGAACTTATCAACGGTGCAAAAACTGTTTGTGGTAAATGCAGTCAGTATAAGCCTGTGATTTGAATTACAAAAAGTCTGCTCAAAAAAGTCACCAGATTTATCACTAGGCTCTTTTCTGAAGTTTAAAGAGAATTGAAAAGTCACCAAAATCCCCCCCCACCTTTTTTTTTTTTAAACACACCTGAATGAGGTCATCATGTAATCATCATGAGCTCCGGCGTGAGCCGGGTGTGTTGGAGCAGAGGGAGAACAGGAAGACGTGAAGCGGAACAGCTCGTCCGGACTGGAACAGTTAACGCAGGCAGCAGGAACGAGTTCGACCAGTAAAGCAGCTCGAATGCAAATCGGCAGCTCGACTTCTGCAGCCACGTTTACGTTTAAACCCTTGTGCATTTCTCCGGGAAGATAAACAGCGATGAGATTTACTGAGACACGCACGGAAGAACCTTGTCCTTTCCGTGATTCGCCGTTCGTACACCCGGCTCGTTCTGAACGTTCTTTCAGCACGCTCGGGACTGGAATATTTATGATTTAACATGAATAAGTGAAAAATAGTTTGCTTTGATTGTGCCAAATGCTGCCCTAAACCTTTCAGTCCCCATTTTAAGACCCCACTTTATCGACATCAAGGACACGAGTGACGACGTTGACGTATTTTGATGTGAATTTGAGTCTGTTGAGTTGAATGATCCGTTAACTTAATTGTTCAGTGTACAGTTCATCCAGGATGATCACGCCGCCTCCTGAGCAATATTTAATAAAAAACAAAAAAAACAATGGTCATTATTTTGTAAGATGCTTGAATGACTGTTTAGGAAACTATTTTTTCGACACCCAACCCAACACGAGCTCCTATGGCCTGCACTGAAATACTGAAAATCCCCAGCTCAGACCCTTGACTCATTTAAATCACTGATTCAGACACCGATCCGTTGAACGAGGAGTGAATCTGTTAGAACAAGAGAGGAGTCAGTCTGTCTTTACCAAAATGATTCACTGATACATTGAACAAGAGTGGAGTGAAGCTGTCTTGACCAAAATGATTCATTGATTCATTGAACAAGAGTGGAGTCAATCTGTCTTGACCAAAATGATTCACTGATTCATGGATCAAGAGTGGAGTCAATCTGTCTTGACCAAAATGATTCACTGATTCATGGATCAAGAGTGGAGTCAATCTGTCTTTACCAAAATGATTCACTGAATCAAACACTGATCCACTGAACGAGAGAGGAGCGAATCTCTGTAATTTCAGAGATTAAAGAACAACACATCCTAATTTTTTTTTCCTGTTCAGAGTTCCATTTAATGTTGTGGAACTTCTGCGAAATTGTTTGCGTCTGTAAACAGTCATGTCTTCACCAGCCTCTATTTTTTTTCCCTCTCTCCCGTAGTTAATAAATGGAAGTTTTTCA
>CM074934.1:15869133-15883637 GCA_037576815.1 Pangasius larnaudii
AACAGGTAAACTTTGTTTGTTTTTGCTGGCTAACTCCAAAAATCGGTCCAACCCCCCCCCCCCCCCCCCCCCCCCCCCCCCGTGCTTGTTATCTCTCTCTACACATTACACAGTCTTTCTGTTTTTAAGTAGGGCTTTAATTAAGTGCTGAACATAGATTTAAGGTCCTTGAATTATTATTATTATTTTTTTTTTTTGGAGAATTATATGGCTATATATGTGTAGGAGCTCTTAATCTCTTAATTGATGTCTTTTTAAAGGCACATAAACCCTAATTTTAGAGTCTTAGAATCAGCCAGATTTCTACTTTGGCTTAAGCTGCAGACGTCCTTTGTAAAGTTGTGCATTTCGAGGAAAACAGAAATACACTTTCTAATATTCACAGACTTGTCAGTAATCTTTTTCAGTAATTAAACGGTTTCTTTTATTCCAGGAAAAAGTGAAAGCCGTTTTCGATAACCTGATTCAGCTGGAGCATTTGAATATCGTGAAGTTTCACAAGTACTGGGCCGACGTGAAGGAGAACAGAGCCAGAGTAAGTGACTCGGTTAAAAGCAGGTTATTACAGCCCATCATGCGCTTTAGCTCAGAAGAAGGCGTGATCCGTGTTTCGAGAAGCTCAGAGCTCAACTGCTCTGTATATTTCTAAGAGACGCATGTGGTTGTTTTGTATTTGTTTTGTGTTGCAGTTTAACCTGAAATGACATTTCGTTCTCTCCCATCAGGTTATTTTTATAACAGAGTACATGTCCTCAGGGAGTCTGAAGCAGTTTCTGAAAAAGACAAAGAAAAATCACAAGACTATGAATGAAAAGGTAGGAATGTGTTTCAAAAATTATACATGATGACCCTGCTGGATGAATAATAATCGTCCATGTTTAAAGACAAATCGAGAAAATAGCAGGGTCTTCATATGTACTTGCCTGATTTTTATTTATCTATTTATTTATTTATTTATTTATTATAAATTTATGCTCTTTCCTTTAGGCATGGAAACGGTGGTGTACTCAGATATTATCTGCTTTAAGGTCAGTTATTACCCCTTTAATTTCTTCACTCTCTTTAATTCTTTCTCCTCTTTAACTATGCTTCCTTTTACAAGTAGTTACTAACTAACTAACGAACTCATTGTATATAGTATGATTTAACATAAATGACTGAATAAATAGCAGCATGTCTAACAAGTTAAAGAATCTCTAGTTAGTCGAGCCTGTATTCATGCTGTGCTTAAAACGGTCTTTACAAACCGACTCAGCTTCATATTTTTAATGAAAAAGAGAGAGAAAAACTAGCACACAAGTTTTCTTTCTCCGAGTGATGTTATTTCTCGTTAGTGTGCCCACCTGCTTAACTTTTTCCTTACTGGCCCTTCAGTTATCTACATTCATGTGAACCCCCCATCATCCATGGGAACCTGACCTGTGACACCATCTTCATACAGCACAACGGCCTCATCAAGATCGGCTCAGGTGGGCCGCCGCTCGATTTAGTGCAGGAGCTCTCAGTCTGCAGTGCAAAAGTGTCCAAAAAATGTTTTTTAAAGGCTCAGTTACAGTAAAATTTAAAGCTTTGAGGATGTGTTCTGCATCTCCAGCTTACAATTTTGCGAAATGTCAGATGCAGTGCTGCAGTACTAACCAATTATGCGTTAGATGTACAAAAGATTACAAAAAAATCGTACATTTATATACATAAAGAAGCAGTTTGTCAAGGTGGTTTGGTCGCTTTATTCACAGCCTGAAGAGGAAATGATCAAGGTGCGGAATATAAGACTCTTTGTCATGCTGTTTTAGGGAAACAATCAGTGACGGCGTGGTGTGATAAAGCAACGTTACTGTTTCCACCATGAAGTCGACCCCCGCCCCCCCCCCGCCCCCCCATAACAGCACATCCTGAAATGTTTTACGCCTCTTATACCAGAGCAATTTTCCAACGATCGGAAATTTTAATTTATTAATGAGCAAAATGTCACACTATTTTCCTCTGTTTTATGTAATGGAACGTCCACGAGACATGTTAGTTCCTCTTATCACTTATGTTAAAAGCAGCCGTAAACAACGGTTCCTTCATCAACATCATCTCTCTCGGAGTTAATAAGAAAAACGCGGCTTGTGATGTTACCAAGAAATTTTCTCTTTTTTCAGCATTATCTCTGACTGTTACAAAGCATTGACGCTGGAGACTCCTTCCGTAGATGTTAAATATACGACCGTATCGGCGATTATACGTTCTTCTTTGTTAAACAGATCTTTGTTAAATTATTACAAGGCTTCGATTATGCGGCGCGCCTCAATATCGGTCCTCGTGTAAGTTGTTGCTATAGAAACAGTAGCATGTTAGCCCGAGCACATTGATATAAACCTGCGATTTGATTTACAGTCAGCATGTCTGAGCTACTATTGCTACTGATAAAGGAAACTAATGACTGATCTAGTAAATATGAAGTGGGAAGTGTCTGAGACTTTGTCTTGTATTAATATTGTGATTTTTCTGTGCATCTTCGCAGTTGCTCCAGACACCATCAATAATCACGTTAAAACATGTCGGGAGGAGCAGAAGAGTTTGCATTTCTTTGCACCAGAATATGGAGGTAATGGACCTTGTTCCACACTTAACTGCTTGAATACATCAGTAAACAGGTCCTTGAGTCATATTTTATACGTTTCTCTTCCCTACGCCCAGCTGTCGCTAACGTCACCACAGCCGTGGACATTTACTCCTTTGGAATGTGCGCCTTAGAGGTGAGCGACGAGTCCGTGACGTGTGCTCTTCACATCAGCAGGTGGAAAAGCTTCCACCAGTCGGTTGTTTCATTTCATTCTCTCTGTTCATAGATGGCTGTGCTGGAGATTAGTAACGGAGAGTCGTCATACGTGTCACCAGAAGCCATTAACAGTGCCATCCAGTCTTTGGAGGACCCCCTGCAGAGAGTAAGTCCGGGATTAGTGTTTCACAAAAAAAAACAAAAAAAAAACAGAAGTGCTCAGTTCTCGCAGAAATGAAGCGCTCTTCCTTACGCGCGACAGTCTCTCGGCTGAGCGCGTTTGCTGATACCTGACGCCGGTATCAGTACCAGTGCATTCCTAATATTTATTATTCATCTTAAGCGAAAGTTCTGGCATCAGTTTTACATCTAGCTTCAAATAAGCTAATTTTACCATGTAGCTAGCTAGCTGTAGCTAACTGCATGCTTAGTTACGCTTCCTTCAGAAAGAACATCACAAGCTCTCTCGCATTCACGACGAATCATATGTAGCTTGCACATGCATTAAGTTGTGTTTTGGACATCTTTATTGTTCGATATTAGCGTATGGATTTATTAAAAGAGTACTGAATGCTAGTTTCTAAGGTCGACAGAGTGTGTAAGCTGTCGGTCGTGTGTGAATCTGCAGGAGTTTATTCAGAAGTGTCTGGAGGTGGACCCCAGTAAGAGGCCCACAGCCAGAGAGCTGCTTTTCCACCAGGCTCTGTTCGAGGTGCCTCAGCTGAAGCTCCTGGCGGCGCACTGCATCGTCAGCCACCAGCGTGAGTCCGCTCTCCTCGACAAACTCGCTGTGTGCCGTGTGGCTTTTCATAGATCCGATCAGGAAATGCTGCACCTTTGTTGTGTAGCACTGGGCACTATCTAACAGGCTGGCGTTTTTTTTGTAAATACTCGGCCCTGGGGTGACCGCGGGGTGTTTCTGCATTGCGCTTTATCAGCGAATCTGCTTTGTGTTGTAGACATGATCCCTGAAAACGCTTTAGAGGAAATGACTAAGAACATGGACCCCAATCGGGTGATCATGGAGAGGAAGGAAATGCAGCTGAAGTGAGTGTGTGTGTGTCTCGCTCTCTCTCTCTCTCTCTCTCTCTCTCTCTCTCTCTCTCTCTCTCTGTGTGTGACGCCTCTGATCAGGAGGTCAGGCGGCATGGAATGAGGATGTGAATCTGTGAAGAAAGACTGAACACAAACAAGTTTAAAAGATCATTATTTTTGTGTGTGTGTGTTTTGAGTAAATATATATATATATATATACACACATATCTCTATCTCTGCTCCTGCAGGTTGTCCCAGTTTCCAGCGCTGGAACTTGACAAGTTCCTAGAAGATGTGAGGTGAGAACTGTTACAAAGTAGTTTTATTAAGAATCAAATCACTCAGCGTTGTGCTGGGACAGGAAATGAATTAACGACGGGGTGGTGTGATGAAGCAGAGTTACTGTTAACACCCCGCAGTTGCTTATTTTCTAATAACAGCATGTCCTGAAGTGTGTGTGTGTGTGTGTGTGTGTGTGTGTGTGTGTGTGTCTTATACCACAGCAACTTTATTAAAGATGGACCCGTCATACATTATCACTTTATCGTAACGTTTAATCCAAGTTAAGTTCCTCTTAACACTTATGTTATTAAATCTACAAACAGTTGTGTCTTTTTCAGTCTTGAAAGTAAGAATAAGACCAAAAAAAAAAAAAAGAACCGCAGCTTGTCAGGTTATAGAGAAACCGCAAAACATAGACTCTTCTGTCTTGAAGATGTCTAAGAAACTTAGTTACAGCACTTTTCCTCTGATTGTTACAAAGTACTGACACTGGAGACTCCTTCCATAAATGTTAAATAAAGTCTCTAAGCTGTTACTGTAGAAACGGAAAAGCGGGATCTGCAGCCGCGCTACTGTTAAAACCGCTGTTGTAGGAAATTAATCACCACCTTCTGAACAGTCTGAACAGTGCGGTAGTATAAATCGAATGTGCTGTGAGCTAAAGTCAGGTGCTCTCGTCCACGTGCAGGAATGGGATCTATCCGTTGACGGCGTTTGGCATGCCTTGCCCTCAACAGCCCCAGCAGGAAGCAGTGAAGTCCCCCATCGTCCCGCCCTCTGTGAAAACACCCACGCCAGAGCCTGCAGAACTCGAGACCAGGAAGGTGAGCAGCACAAAGCCATGGTGCAGGTTTAGAGTTAGACGATGTCAGCCTCACTAACACTCCTGAGCTGGTTTGTATCACTAGCGATTCGCAAAGTTAAACGAGGGAGATCATGGGTGCCTCTCCTTTCCTTATTTACCGAGCACAGTAGACGGACACTTGGATTCGGTGCTCACTCAGTATCCAGTTTCCACCCGCCTTGTTCCTCCTCTCGATCATGTGTAACATGAGAAGGATGTGCCACTTTACGAGGCATGTTGGTGGTGATATTTTCATCTCGTTGAGTCACCAGACTGAGATTAAAATTGCAGGCGGAATGAGACACGTGGTTTAAAAAGATTTGTTTATTTTATGTCTATACATGACGGAAAGGAGAGCAGTGCCTTCAGTCAGAGTCTTAACAGTTTAAGCGTCGCGTGTTCCGAGCTCAGGATACGCCGTATGGGAAGAAACGTGCGCAGTCTACCCGCTGATTTGAACCGAGACCATGACAGCAGAGGAATGTTGATCCGAAAGCCAGTCTCGTAACAGCTTAATCAGTAGAATGGCAGGCAGGCGTAGTCTACGTCAAAGCGGTGCTCTCGCGTTCTGTTCGTTTGCTGTGTTGATCAAGTTTTTTGTCCTTTCTTTAAGGTGCTTCAGATGCACTGCAACATTGAGCCTGTGGAGGAAGGAGCAAAACATCATGTGAGCCTTTTTTCCCGTCCCCCCCTCCCCCGCACACAAACTGTTCATATCATGGTTCAGACAAAGTCCTAATATGTTTCTCCTTTTTCCTAAACAGTTGACCTTACTGCTAAAGCTGGAAGATAAGCTGAATAGACATTTGAGTTGTGATTTGGCACCAAGTAAGTACACCGGCTTTTGCCTACACAGTGCTCCACAGAGGAGTTTGGATAGTGTGCACGTTGTTTTCTCGTTTGTGTGCGACTTGGATATGAAGTAACAGAGAACGAAAGTCAAACCAGTGTTCAGGTCACATCATACATCCACTAGAGCCAGATGATTATAAAGAAAAAAAAAAAGAAAAAAAAAAAAAAAATATATATATATATATATATATATATATATATATATATATTTTTTTTTTTTTTTTTTTTTTCGTAACAGCCGCTCTGACAGTAGTGCAGCTGCAAATCACAGGTTTATTGCTTAATGCGCTTGTTCGAACACGATATCGTTTCCATAGCGACGACATACACAGGGACTTGTTTGACACAAGTGTTAACTGATGATTGCTGATGTGCCAGCACATTCAAGCGGTTCAGGGAGACTGGTGAAGGAATAACTGTTTATAGTGAGAACAGGAACTTTCTTGTTTCGCGAATGTCCCACAACATTAAAAGTAACTATAAATGGACAAGCATTTGTTTACGAACTCTAGTTGTATTGCAAGTATACAAGTTAGTGAGCAATAAAGCTTAACAGGTTATATTTCACAAGGCTTGCGCTCTTCATTTAAACTGCACTAAACCCTGTGTCCTTTCAGTTTTCGTTGGTGGTCTTAATGAAACTCTCGGCATTATGGAATTTGCAGAAAACAAATGTCAATATTAGCCCAAAAAAAAAAAAAAAACTCACTTCCTACCATCAACAATAAAGAGATTTAAATAGTGAATAATGATTTGAATTCAGTAGAAAAAATGCTTAACCCTTATTTCTCTAGGTTTTTAAACAGAGCTGTGAATTGTATCTTGCATTAAAGCTCACGTTGCTTCATTTGCGACTGTGTGTGTGTGTGTGTGTGTGTGTGTGTGTGTGTGTGCGCGCGTGTGCGTGTGCGTGCACAAGCAGATGAGAATGTGCAGGAGCTGGCGGTGGAGCTGGTCCAGCTTGGCTTCATCAGCGAGGTAGGCACTTCAGCACCGTCGGGTTTTTCCCTGTCCTCCTATAAATGCGATGACGCGATCCGAGGATCCGATTTCATTTAAATATTGGCTTCGTATCTTCTGTAAACATTGTGTCACGTTCAGACCTGGTTACAGCCTCATTAGAATATCTCGCATGCAACCGAGTCTGTTTAAAAAAAAAAAAAAACAATCAGGCTTGAAATATCAAATTTTAAGTCCTTTCGTGTAGATGTGTAATGCAGTGCTTTGGTATTTCTCCAGTCTGCTAGACAGATACATTATATGTAGCACAGGAGTCATTATTTTTTTTATGAATACAATTTTATGCAATACAGATTCTCTGTGAAAGATCCCCCCCAAACCTGCAGAAGTAGTTAAAGAAGTAGTTAAGTAGGATCAATTTTTCTTAATCCCTCATGGGAGAAATTAAAGTGCTACAGCAGCACGATGGTAAGAATCTAATGTCTGTGATGGTGAATAATCATTAAGGTATAAATATGACCGTATTAGTGTCAGTACAGGATGACGGTAGCAGCACGGTATGTAGTGCAGTAAATACGTGCATCGGAGACATGTGGAAAATAACAGACGTCCTGGTGCAGTGTATCAGAGAATGATTGGTAATGAAATAATCCTCGCTAATTGGCTGAGCGTGGTCATCTGTCTGACTTGGCTCTCGCGTGAAAGCCGATGCCACACCATCTGCCCGGCTCTCCCACTCACGCTGTTCCCTCTCTTATTTTAGTTTATTAGTTTCATATCGCCTTCTCTCCATCCGTGTCTTCAGTCTTGCGATTATCATTTTTGCTCTGTCCTGTAAAGCCATTTTATATAATCTCTGTACAATATTCAGTGGCTCAGCGAAGCTGCTGTAAATGGAGAGGTGCCAGAATTTACGGTTTGGCTGTACTTATTTTTAAAACTCCTTCATACGATATGGCAGAAACCTGAAAACGACACTCTTTTCATGAGACCAAACGCGCAAAAAGTGTTGACTAGCAGAAAAGCCAAAACACATTAAAGTCGCACATTTGCTTCTCCTTCGTGCCCTCTTTATCTAGGTGAACTTTGACCTGTGCTTTGGTCTCATGAACCAGTAGAAAACAAGAAGGCGGGACTGTGGTGTCTTTGGTCAGTTTAAAAAAAAAAAAAGGAGCTTGTGATTTATAAAATAGCATCCCAGATCAACCGTCTTGCCCCCTGACACACAGCCAGGTCAATCCTGGACCAGTGTGCGTAGTGCAGCAGGTGGTGTGGTTGGAAATCATGGACTGGAGTTACACTGCATCGCCACGAAGTTGCTACATGCCACACGAAAACCTGTGCTTCCATCTTTATGAAAGCGGAAGCGTAAGTAGTAGTGTTTTTTGAAAGGGCCTGGTGACATAGTGTCCTTGAACATACAATATAATTAATGCAAACATCCGGACTAATATGTCTGTATGTTGAATGATGGAAAACAAATACTAGTGTAACTCGTTCAGAATTGGTGCCGGAGGCAGCCATGCTGATATGACGTCATGCGCTAAACTCTTGAGTTGAAGAGATCGTCCCGAGTTCCTTCCTTAAGTTCGAGATTTGGGGCGTTTTCTTTGTTTGTAATCAAAGGTCGGAAATTTCCATGTTACGAGCTTGAGTTGAACGCAGGATTAACTAACCTGCCGAACTAGCTAGCTGACCAAGGGCGAGAAATGTAGCTAGGTATTTATTGGTTATTCGTCTGAAATATACTGTTAAGAGACAGTTTGGATTTGTGTCACTCTTGTATTTCAGTACCTAAACATAGTATAGTCTATAAAGAGCAGGGATTTAGTTGGTCTTTTTGCAACAGCGACTAAAAACACTAATATCCAGCTATTTTTCCGTCCCTGATCATTGCCTGTCTTCTGTTTTTCTCCTTATTATTGCACATCATTATGGTCATCATCACTCCGTCTCACGCTCTGCATCTGCGTATCCGTTGTCTGTGTCGCGCAGGGCGATCAGCCGCGTCTCACCACCGTGCTGGAGGAGGCCTTCTCGAAGTTCTACAGCCGTAACGGCTCTCTGAATCCTGTTACTGTTTCCTCGTAGCAGAGGGGTGGAGACGGGTGCCTGTGTTCTCCGCTGCTCCTCATCCTCACACACGGGACAGGACTCTAGTGCTTGATCACTCGAAGGACAGGGTGGAAGCTGTTTTTTTTGTTTTGTTTGTTTGTTTGTTTTTTTGCAGGGAACGGATCAGCAGACCTCGACCGGCGCTCGCACGATGATTCCTGCATTTCTGTTGTTCTTCACGTCGCTGTCGGTGGCAGAAACTGTTGCCTGGCGTTTGTGTACATTTATTTCTCTCCGTGTAGCCACCTGCTTCTCTGAGAAACAACTGTTATTGTTCAAGTCAGTATTACAACCTGTGTTCTTTTTATTTTGTTTTTGTTTTTTTATTATTTTTTTTTTATTTTATTACTTACAGTATCTATGGGGGATGGGCCGTGGTTCAGGTTTTCTTGTTTTCGTTCTGTTTTTTGGCAGTTTATCATCAGAACAAGCCCTTTATGGTGTTTTTTAGAAGCACATTATGTGAGCATATGATTTGGTCTCATGTCCTGCTCTTTAAACAAGAAGGAACCCGTCGTTTACTGCTTTAACAAGTTCTCATGAAGCGCCACGTGACCTGGTGGTTATCGTTCGAGCTTTTAAAGGTGCAATGATTAAGTTTTTTTCTTTAACGTTATATCTACTTTAAAAAAAAAAAAAAAAAGGTCATAAAATGAAACAAAATGAAGCATCATTAAGCCACTGTTTAGCATTTCCTATTCATAGTAGGTTTTTAAAGTCTTTGTTTTTGTTTTTTTGTTTTTTTTTCTTCGTAACCCTGTGGCAGATGTATCCCAAAGGTACGATTAGGTGTTTTATTCTGTTACAAGCGCTTCAATGCGCATTAACATGCGGTTGATTTCGATTGCAGGCGCTTTAAAGGAAAAATCTTAATTAGAGCATCTTTAATATAATGATATAGAATTAACTGTGGTTAAATGCAAAATTCACTTAAGCCAATACTGTGAAAGGGAGGGGCTGTCAGTGTTTTGGGAGGGGGGGGGGGGGGGGGGGGTGGCGCTAGCAGATTATTTATCATTTACGTGATATGCTTATGGAATTAAGACGTGTTTCACTCTCAGCGTTTTAGCAACTATTTGTGAATGTATGAATTTCTTTCACTTGCTGTATATTTTTACCAATGAGGTGTGTTTGCGCGTGTGAGGAAAGGGCACTCGAAGTTTTTTTCCCCCGCTACTTTCACAAACCTACGAATGATTATTTGTTAAAATGTGCCTTCTACAGATGAAAAGCTGATTCTGGTTTGAAAAAGGCAGGCATTCAACACATTTCCGGCGCTCGTTTTCTGGCCACTGATTGCTAGTTACATGCTTAAGAAACGCGTGCGTGGATAAATAGATCAGTCGAGCCATCTTTCGCTAACACATGGATGCAGAACACGCTTTTCATGAGGTAAAGTGAGTCGTTTTTTTTTTTTTTTTTTTTTTTTTTTTTAAACTAGTGGAAGGTTTGAAGGGAAGGTTACGAAGACGTAACTGCATAGAAATGGTCGAGTAAAGGAGAGGTCCAGCTTGCTGCTGGTTTGCACACTTGTAAAGCATTTCCCCCTACACACACACACACACACACACACACGTATACTGTATATTAAAACACTTGGGTTGTGATTGTGTTGGGCTTCTGAACAACATGTGCAGTAAAAATATCAACATGGCTAAAATACAAGGATCTGGTTTAAGAGCTGTTCTTGTCCACCTTGTCGCATCCTCTCTTGCCTTTTAGTATTCTCAAATTCAGACGTGCAAACTTTGATCGGTTGGTCAGTCAATCAGCCGATCAGGTGCGATATCATAGCCTTAATCACTGAGTAAAAAAAAAATATCACATCAACCAGAGGTGATCTTGTTGAGCTGGAATACAACATAACTTATTCAGCATGACCTGTTCAAGTTAAAGCGTGGACTTTCTTCCAAGGAACCTCTTCAGAAAACTATTAATAGAACACCCAGGAGAAAAGGGGCGTCTTTGTTCAGAAGCACATCACACTCCTGTGTGCTGTACACACTGGCCAGAAATCTGTAAAAAAAAAAATAGTAATAATAATAATAATGTTGTCCAATTTTGAGCTTCTCAAACTGCTTTTACAACCCAGTCCTGTTTCTGTATCATTTCCAAAACAAGAAAAAAGTTGCACCATTTCTTGATTATAAAGATGACACTTCAAGTTTTTGAGTCATTTCTTGTGAGTCATTTGAAACAGTATCTTGAAAGCTATCGTCCAGGTACGTCGATTTACAAGCTTTTTCGAATCGAAAAAGGAAACCGTTTAAAAGTTGAGAAACGACACATACAACAGTCCCAGTGAGAGACCCACAGTGCACCCCGGAAATTCCCAACGAAAGCACCGTGCAACACTCACGTTATAGCAGCTATAAACATCCATTCCCTCTCCAACTTCTCTTATTCTCTCTTAAAGAAACAAAAAAACGATGCTTGTCGTGTTCCTGAGAAACTGGAAAGCGTGAACCCTGCTGTCTTGAAGACTTTCCCATGGTGGAAAACTTAAGTTTAACTGAACTGAATCATATTGGGCGCTGAAACGAATCGAATTGGATCAGTAGCGACTCGTTACTAAATATTTAATCATACGTTTTTGTATATTATAATATTTATTGAGATTAAGGATCTAAACCTCTGACTTCTGTACAATCCCATTTCAATTCTTAAGGCAACAATTCGAATCTGCTATGACACGATATGCTTTGTTTTTGGTGCAAATGATGACGACGTATCAGAGTTAAGGGCAAATCACCATACTAGTGTATTATTATTATTATTATTTATTATTTTTTACACACTTTTCCTTATAATTTCTGTATGTTATAATGTATAACCGATTTATGATTGTTGCATCAGTTTCACTCGCTTCCTTTCAGATGTGTATCGTCTTGAAAGAGGGAGAAGAAGAAATGTAGGGTCAGATAAAGAGTCTCTGAAAAAGGACCTTTTTGTTTTTTTTATTTTATTACTTGTTCCAAAAGATCTTGGAAGAAAACATTAGCCCTTGCACAAATGCACAATTAAACATCAAAACTGAGTGTAATTTTGTTACTCAGAAATCAGCATGCAGACCAGGACCATCAATTCTTTATCTCTTATTTCAGGGGGGAAAAAAGTACATCAAGGCAGAAAAATAAATATCTCATAAAAAACACCTCATCGACACATTAAAAAGGCGACAGGTCCAAAGACGTGAAAACGTACAAATTGAGAAGAAGTCAAATTCCTTTACAATGCGTATAATGTAAAAAGGAATACAAAACCGTACAAAGCACTTTATATTCACATTACTGACATTAGGTATTGGCTTTTTATTGTTTGAATATCGTATTGAGGCACAACATGAGCCATTGAGCCTGATTTCCTTTTTTTCTTGTTATGAAAATAGTCACTGACTCCAGCTGAGACTCGGAAAAATGTGTCCAAATGCCACTGCTGTACTTTTGAAGTAATTTAACGACGTGAGTTCAGGATCGAAAATAATTAGCCTGTGTTGCTTTGCTTACTTCTGTAGCACCACAAATCAGACGTACAATCAGCTTTGTGTCCTCGAGAACCTCTGGCTCAGAGCCGTAAACTCGCCGGCTCTCGGCCCGCTCAGGGAAGCTTCAACAGTGTGTACCCCTTTATTCAGATCATCAGGACAAACTGATCCAAAGCTTTTTAAAAAGGAAAAAAGCCTTCCATTTGGGTCCTTCACTGTGATTATTTGATTATTTCTTCAGACACTGGTACATGAGCCCTCGCGGGTTCAGGACGTAGCGCTCCGAGTTGAGGAACTTGAGGTACTGCGGAACGGTTGAGCGTGGAGCCACGTAGGACACGCCTGGAGAAACGGCCATGACCTCGGCGATCTTCTGCTTCATCTCCTTGATCTCCTGGTCCTGCTTCAGGAGCTTAACTGCAGAGGAACAAATACAGGCAAAATGAGAGGCTCAGATTGTGGAAAGATGACAATCGGCTACATTTTGATGAAAGTTATGAACAAGCATGTGCCATCAGCTCGTGTGTTAGTAGTGTGAGTAAGAGCTATTCAGGTCAAATCTATAATGTTGCGCTTGGACATATATAACTATTGATTTGGGACAAAGGTAGCAAAAGCAGGCTGTTTTAAAAATTCAAATCCAAACAAGTGCAGCTCTTCCTTTCAGCATTCCCTTCAAAACCGCACACGCAAAATGGCGCTCAACCAGTATGACTCCAATTCGGTACCAGTTTTACTGCTAACTGTTGATATGAGCTGTGCAATTTTATATAGTTAGTGAGAACTACAGCGCTATTGAATTCTCTGTTATGATTGGTCAGAAGGTGTTAATTAATTAGTAGTTTGGCTACAAAGGAAATCACAGGCTGCGCTTGTTCTAATAAGTGATTGTTTCTATAGTAACAGTTCATTCACAGGGACTTGGGAATAACAGACGCTCCCCATAAACTTGTTTTATAAACGTGTGTAACTGTTGATATGGTGTTTGTTTAACATTTATGGCAGGAGTCTCCAGTGTCAGTGCTTTGTAAAAGGCAGAGGTAAGTTTTCCGACATCTTCAGGACAGAGAGCTACATCATTTCATAAATAAAGATAAGCTGGTGAGGGAACGAGTGGATTTAAAAACCAGATTTCTAATGGATCTTAACGTGTTTCCAGTTGTCTGTAATGGTAGTTTAATGGATTGTGTTGTTCCTAATGATTCCTGATGGCTCATTTACATTTTTTCTAGTTGATGATCATCTACCCATTTGGGTTCTGGTGGTACTTAATAGTAACCTAATGGAAACCTACAGGAATGTGATGGAAACCATTAAGCCAGTTCCTATTAAACTCCATTATGTGATGGAAACCAGAGATTTTGGTGACGGGTTGTAATTTTATCCCGAAGGATTACACTAACAAAATGTCTTTAAAATTCGTTTAACTCGGCCTGAAACACAATTACGGACTGATATGACGGTAATCCTCAAAACGTCCAGGTTTCGTCAGATGTTCACTAACCCTGCGCTATCTCCAGCTGTCTGCGAGCGTCCCCCAGCGCTGAGAACAGGTCCAGCTTGAGGCGCGTCTCTGCGCTCAGGTTGTACTCTAAATGCTGAGCTTTATCCTGCAGAGAGGAGAGAGCGGAGAGCAAGGCGTCGGCCTCCTGCTCCGTACATCTGAGCTTCTGCAGGGACTGAAAACAAGCAGGAAGACATTGGGAATGAGATGTACACCTCAGCATAATGAGGATTAACATAGATTAACCTTTTTTTCTATTTTTTTTTTTTTTTTTTTTTATACAGCTTTCTGAAAACTCATCCTGTTTTTCCAGTCTGTACTCCATTCATGAGCTGAAACTGACACAACTCTGGCTGTCAATATCATTTTTGCAAATTCAGTTAACCTTCAGTTGAGTTGAAAGGAAGAGAGCAGGATTGAAAGGATGGGAAGGGAAGATGAGGACTGAAGGGAAGAGAAAGGATGATTGAAGAGAAGAGAGGAAAGAAGAGGAGGATTGAAAGGAAAGGAAGAAAAAGGTGGAGGATTGAAGAGAAGGAAACAGAAAGGAAGAAGGTTAAAGAGAAGGAAAGAGAAAGGAAGAAGGTTTGAAGAGAAGGGAAGAGAAAGGAAGAAGGTTGAAGAGAAGGAAAGAGAAAGGAAGAAGGTTGAAGAGAAGGGAAGA
>CM074934.1:15894914-15907752 GCA_037576815.1 Pangasius larnaudii
ATCCATTGTGGTGGTGTATAAAGGCAAAATCACAAAAACTCAGTCATTGTCCAAATACTTCCGGACCTGACTGTATATATATATATATATATATATATATATATATTCTTATTATTATTACTTATAATTATTATTATACATATAAGCAATACATATTCACATATAAATCTGAATAAAATGTAAAATACCTTTCCCCCCTTAACATATCTGGGGGGGAAAACGCAACCAAGCAAATAAAAACCTTAAAGAATAATCATGCTTTTTTATTTTTTAGATTTGAAAAATGATCATGAAAAAAATGTAAGCCTATGTAAAAAAATCATTTCAGAATAGATTCTAACACACCATAAGCTTGTTATTTTTACTGTTCAATTTTCATGTACATTCTCTTGCCCTGTATTTCTAGCGTTAGATGTTTTGTGGATGAGGAGAGGGAACTAATCAGAGGAGTGCAGTGTGTGTGTTTTCCTTCCTGACTGGACGCAGACACTGTGTGAGTGTGTGTTCATCCGTTCATCAGGAACATAAACACAGCGCGGATTCCTGCGCTCTGGCTTTGCTTTGTTTCAGCTTAAAAACAACAACAAAAAAAAAAAAAAAGAAAGAAAACGTGAAAATGTCCAGAGGATCAATAAGAAACGCTGCACGGAGCTGTAGATGTGAATAAGGCTGTAGTGAAGGCGTTATGGCGCGCCATTGGCGCCTCTTTTGTTTTCACTTCCTTTGTTCAGCATCCTTTTGTGTTCGGTTACCATGGCAACCTCTGATCTCATCACCTGAAGTGTTTTTTTTTTTTTTTTTTTTGACGCGGCTATTTAAGGAACGCCAGAAAGAAGACACAGAGAACACACACACACACACACTCACACACACACACACACACACACACACACACACACACACACACACGGAGTAAATAATTTGGGAAGCAGACTAAAGGATTATCACGCGCTCGGCTTCAGGACAATACATAAAACGCTGATAAAGACTCTTTTTCTTTTTAAACAATAAAACCACATTTGTGAGGAAAACAAAACAAAACACAGGCTGATTCTCAGATGAGAGTTCCCGTTTTTTAAATGCAAAAATCTGCAAATCTACAAAAAAAAAAGTCAACTTGTTATTTAACACGCGTTTTATCTTATTATATTTTATAATTATTATATTATATTATTGGGTTTTTGTAATTATTTATTATTTTATGGTACATTTATTTTTTATATATTATTTTATATTATATAAGACTATCATCCTATATGTATTTATATATAATATTACCGTATACACACACACACACACATTATTATTGTTGTTGTTGTTGTTATTATTATTATTATTATTATTATTATTATTATTATTATTATTGCAGGTTTGTATCACATAAACAACATCCAGACATTAATGTATTGAATTTATTGACAGTCTGAGAAGGTAAAAGCCTTATATAATTTAATTTAATATAATTTATATATATTATGTCACTTAGGTAGACAAAAGCAATGCGTGCTGTAAGGAGTTCAGGTCTTTATCAGGCTATTAGTTATTGATTTGCTCAACAGTGAGGTAATTGATCAGGCCTGATGATGATGATGATGATGATGATGAAGATGATGATGAAGATGGTGTTGTTGTTGTTGTTCCTTAAGCGCATGATCCTGGTTTGAATTTCTGGCGTGTGTGTCTGAGAAGGTGGTGAAATGATTGATGGTGAAATATGAAGCCCAACAATAAGGAGATGATGAACAAAGCGGTGAGGAGCTGCTGCAGCTGGAACCCACCTTTCTGAAATCTTCTCCGTCAGTCTGAGCTTCTTCATCTTCCGGAGCTTGGCCACGTCCAGGCAGCGCTTCTTCATCTTCTGGCTCTCTGCGTGTCCGTGTGAGGAGACAGCGCTGTCACACTGGCCTCACTGATGCCGCAACCTGACGAGAAGACGCTTTGTGTGCGTGTGTGTGTGTGTGTGTGTGTGATGCTCCACGCCGCCGCTGCTGCTCAACAAAGGTGCAGCTACACGGCTCCATCCCAAACCGCGCAATCCTGCACTAAGGAGTGTCCCTAAATAGTACATTACCTACACTAACCTCACCTATAGGGGGCGCCCTAACACTCCTGACACACACACACACACACACTGTTTACTTTACACACTGTGTGCGGTTTGGGACAGAGCCATGTAGTCAGCCCTCCGTTGAGACTGTAATAATCTTTATTTCTACACTATTTCTACCCTCTCATAAGAAGCGAGCTACTACACTGTACCTGTGCTGCTCACTGCAGCACCATTTAAAGCTCTACTCCAAAAGGTAAACAGTGTAAACCTAATTACACTGCAGTTATGTGCCTCTTTAAAGGTACACTCTGTCCACATTCCCAGGTGCCCTGCATATTAAAGGTCTAAAAGATACCAGCACCACTTCAGCGACAAGGAAAGCTGCAGTTAGCACTTCTTTCTTCCTGACAGTGTAGGATACAGCACACTGAACCTCAACCTCAGCAACCAGCAGTAAAGAGTTTGGCCCTTTTAAGGCTTTTTGTAGGCATTTTTATGCCCTCAGGGGCACCAGATAAATGTCCCCAAAACCGTCACCTGTTATTTCTATTGTCAGGGGTAAATAAGTTTCTGTAAATAAATAGATAAATAAATCTGTAAGATATATCTGGTAAAGAAATAGATAATCTCATAAATACAGCTGGTAAATAAATAGATAAATCTGGTAAATAGATGATTCTGATAAATAAAACTGGTAAATAAAAAGATAAATCTGGTAAATAAATCTGGAAAATAAACAGAAATCTGGTAAATAAATAGATAAATCTGGCACCCACACACTCCTAGAAAAAAGGCTGAATCTAAAACCCTGGGAAGCATTTCAGTTTGTCCCCCTGAATGAATCCTTAAAGGCTATATGTAGAACGCTGCATCTACAACAGTGTGTTTATCAAAGCCAAGATCTTGTTTTATAGCAAATAATCAGAATAAAATCGAACAAATTTCCTCAAACAAAGGCAAAGAGTAAGTGCAGTGTGTCTGTGACGTACAGAACCATTTCTATTGTATGATGTACAGTATTGTAAAGATGAGAAGGGAGGAGGGAAAGGGGGATTATGGAGTATGGAGGTCTGCTCATCAGAAATGCGTGCGCACCACAGTGACCTCGTTTCCCAGACAAAAGCTGAGAAAAAACATAAAAATGTCTCGCTTTTCTAATTCCCCAATTTTTAGGCTAGTTTCAGGTCTATTGTGTGGATTTTGAAATTTTGTTGAGCTGGAACTTTTGCTGAAACCTGGCAACCCTGGTTAATGATATCACCAGGAACACAGCTGAGCAAAGGTACCGATGGCTTCTCGACTGTTTTGTCTGAGGTTATGTCGTTATTAATTTCGTCCTGCAAAACCAAAATAAACTGCTGTTTAGTGCCAAAATCTATGACTAGTTTGGAGTTGTAAAAATCCAGGAGGTTTTTAGCCAACAACGTGTCTGGTATAAATATTACAACCTACGTTGACTAGACACCTGTTGCTTTGTTTTTTTATTTATTTCTCAGAAACTGATGTCAGATCTTTATCATAAAAAAAACACATTAAACTGCAGTACAAAAGTACATTCTTTATCTGAATACTGTAACATTTACCATGTTTAAAGCGAGAAGATATGTGAGAAGCACATCCATGGAACAGAGTATCTGATCTCTCATGAGTTTAATTAAATAATATCATCATCCATTAATCCATCCGTCCATTTTCTGTATCGCTCATCCTACACAGGGTCATGGCGACTATCCCAGGGAACTCAGGGCACAAGACAGGGGGGGACATCCTGTGCTGGAAGGGGTGCCACCACATCGTAGGGCACAATCACACACACACACACACACTAAGGAAAATTTAGAGATGCCAATCAGCCTACATGATGTCCTTGGACTAGGGGAGGAAACCGGGGTACCCAGAGGAAACCCCTGAAGCACGGGGAGAACATGCACACACAGGGCAGAGGTGGGATTCGAACCCCAAACCCTAAACATGCTACTCATAATGAGATCAACAAATAAAAAACACTGGATGGATATTTATACGTGTTGCACAGACACTCTGTGTACTGATATTCTCCATGAACTTAAAGATGCATTAGTTCTACAGCAGGACACTGTTGTATTACAGCAGAGAAACAAATCTTTGCATGCTTCTTCTGAATGTGTTTGTGAGAATCAGGAATTGAGTGGGACTTCTAGTCTCCATTTCAACACCAGATACAGAGGGGAAAGAGAAATGTGGAGTGTGTGTGTGTGTGTGTGTGTGTGTGTGCAGTTTATTTCTGGGTGATGGGGAAAGAGTTCTGGTCCATCAGCTCGCCGACTTTCTCCTGCAGTATGTGCACAACTTCAGCCAAGATAAAAACGTGTGTATCATCCAGGTCCTGAATGATGAACTTCTTCCCCAGAGCAGACGTCTCATCCAGGTAGAGGAGGAACTGCTTCATGGCAGGATCACTGTGGTTTAAGGCAAGAACTTGACTTTGTATAGGTTTAAGCAATAAAGATGAGGGATTAAACAACACTGAGGTTAAAGAGAGAGCTTACCATTCCACAAGAACTCCTTTTAACACATTCACCATCTTTCAAACAAAAACCAAAGTCAGCTCGCAGCCCAAATCGTCTGAATAAGCGACCTTGTGTAGGTGGAGAGGAATAAAAACAGGTTAAAGAGCAATATTAAAACAGTCAACATTGGCTAATCAAATGTTAGCTAGCGAAGGTGAAGTTACAGAGTTAACATTAGCTGGAAAAACAGCTGAAGTCAAAACGTTTTAGCGTAACTGAAGACTACAATAATGATTCTAAATACCACAAAGCCTAAATGTCTGCCTACAATCTAACAGAAGCTTTATATTTAGCTTTATAATATACTAACGTTAGCATGTTAGAAACATCTATGCGCGTATATACCAGGTTTTACGGTAACCACAAGGCTTTGGAGGAAAAAGGACTTCATGTGCTTTGGTTAAAATATCGAGTTATTATCAAAATTTCTCGAACAAAAAAATGCTCGTTTTGGATGTTTGTTCACCAAAACAATCCATTTTTAAATGTAAACATAATATACAAAATAATTAATATCTCAGATCTATAATTTACAATGACTAGATAAAACAGATCTTACGATTTATTGTTGTAATAAACTGATTTATTATCCTAATAAATATTGTACTATTCTATTGTTATTTAATATGAAATCTGTTTACTGTCAAAATTTTGATTAAAAAAAGAAAAATAAAGGAAACACTGTAAGAAAGTGACGTCTGTGATTTTTTTAAATTAATTTTTTTTATTTATTTTTATTAAAATAAACGATATGTTCCTGAAAAGCACCTCCTATAGTGTGTGCTCTTTTAATGTGAAATAAATCCACTTTCTTAAATTTAATTTTCAAGAAATATGAAAACAAGCTACACAACGCGCTTAGTGGTTGTGGTTACCGTAAAACCTCGTATATATGGTCACTTGGAGTTTCTACCGCAGTCGTGTTCGCTAGCTATTGTATCATTACTCGGCATCACCGTGTGTTCAGTTTAACGCACTGCCCTTATCACCGTCTCTGTACATTTAATCAAAGAAAAAAAAATTAAAAATCTGTTTTTGCGCGTGTAAGAGAGTAAAAAAATACTTACAAAGTAAGCTCCTGTTGTTTTCGTGTTGTTTTGCTCGCTTATAACTGAATTAACCCCGCTATAACAGCGCCATCTACTGTACTGGAGTATGTGTATACATATATTTTTTTAAATGTAAATAGCGTGCAAAAGTTTGTACTCCCCACGTTTATCTGAATGGATAAAATGAAAACTCAAATCTAATTTATAATTAATTTACAAACAAATTTGTAAAATTGTAATGTGCGTGTACTTTGGAACAATACAAACATCCATAACATAAAAAAAATGAATGCAAAAATAGTCTGAAAAGATAATTTGCTATCATGACCCTCTTGGTCTCCATGCTGGACGTGAAGAAGACAGTGGACCACTTATGACTTTTGCATATGTATTTACCCCCCTTGACCTTTTTCACATTTTGTAGTGTTACAACCTGGAGCGGAAATGAATTTAACTGGGATTATATGTCATGAATGTACACAAAATATTGAAATTGGGAGAAATCAATGTAGTGTGCAAAATTATTTATAAATTTACAAAGCTGTGATTGTGTAAGTATTCACCCTGTCACTGCGAAACACCTTCGTTAGTTACCATCAGATGTCACATAATCACCTGGATGGAGTTGTGTGTAATTAATTTTTTTTTCTTTTTACAGTTCAATTACTGCAATTTCCCTCTGAATCATCCATCCATCTATCTATTCATCCATCCAGTCCATCCATTCCATTCCATCCCATCCATCCACCCATCCCTCCCATCCATCCATCCCTCCCATCCAACCTTTCATCCCTCCCTCCCATCCATTCCACTCCATCCATCCATCCATCCTTTCATCCCTCCCTCCCATCCAATCCCATCCCATCCAATCCATCCCCATTCCATTTCATTCCATCCATCCATCTCTCCCATTCATTCTGACCAATCCATCCATCCCTCCCTCCCATCCATTCCATTTCATTCCATCCATCCATCTCTCCCATCCATTCTGACCAATCCATCCATCCCTCCCTCCCATCCATTCCATTCCATCCAATTCATCCATCCCTCCCATCCATTCTAACCAATCCATCCATCCATCCATGTATTCATCCAACCTATCCAATCAGTGCTGGAAGTCAGATTGAGTACTCTACAGGGTACATTGCTCCAGGTGTAAATGAGTGTGTGAGAGACGCCATGTAATGGACGGGAGCCCTGTTTAAACTGTGCCCACTTGTGATCATGAGGGAACGTCTCTGAGGTTTATATTAACACACTCTTTCTAATACATTATCGTTGCTGTAGTAACAGCTCATTCACAAGGACTTGTACACAGCAGATGCTCCAGATAAACAGATTAAAAACATGCAGTCGTTGATAAGGTGAGGTTTTCTGTAAGGAGATGTTTGTTTTACATTTAGGGAAGGAGTCTCCAGTGTCAGCACTTCGCACCAGTCAGAGGGAAAGCTGTAAACTCCACCATGGGAAAGTCTTCATTTTTTTTATTTATTTTTTTTTTATGAAAGTACTTCAGGACACACTGTTACAGGAAAACAATCAATTTCCTGGTGGTAAAAGTAACTCACACGATTCTGTGTTTGATTCCTTGTCAACTTCTCTCATTCTCTCATTATCACAAGGCTAATCATTTACACAAAGCTCTCGAGACTCCAGTCTTAGATCATCAGATGACACACACTGCCACTTTATTTGTTGTGCTTAAGTGTTGGCGATACATTTTGGCACTAACTTAACCCTCAAATCCTCATCAACATCTCATATTCTAATAATTTAAACAGCAAACACTGATGTACACAAAAATACTGTTTGTATAAATAAAATCCTTCGGTATATTTTTGAGGTAG
The DNA here is from genome assembly GCA_037576815.1 of Pangasius larnaudii. Taxonomy (NCBI): domain Eukaryota; kingdom Metazoa; phylum Chordata; class Actinopteri; order Siluriformes; family Pangasiidae; genus Pangasius; species Pangasius larnaudii. The sequence goes on from CM074934.1 coordinate 15,902,410, forward strand.
TGGCACCAAACATGAAGTTAGCAGTACCGTGATTCTCCATCTGGTTCGCAGTATTCCAAAAAATGTGCTAGGAAGTGTCAATAAAAATAAATAATTACCGTTACAGGACACTGGCAAAGAATTTAAATGAAACGGACTACGCGTAGTGGTCATACAGTATCTGTGTACAACATCAATCCAAACCAATTCATAGGAGAAATGTTTAAAGATACAGTACTATGTTTAACACATGTATTAGTTTTAAAAATATATGCATTTTGCATTTTCTGGTGTATTCCAAATGACTTCCTGTTAACTCCTGGAGCATTTCCAGAGACGAAAAATCCTGAAGGTGACATGAGAAAGACGTTGACGCAAACATTCAGCTGCTTATCTGTCCACCAAGAGCATCCTGAATAAACTGCAAGCTCTGTTTGTAGAGAAACGTGTCCTTCTTCTCGGGTTTGCAGATGTTCAGATGATCGACGGCCACTTCTATTAGATCTCCAATCCCCAGATCTGCAAGAGGTACAAGGAGATTGTGGTTTGATGAGGAAAAAATCAAAGAGAATTTGAATTTTAATGTGGAAATAACTTATAGTGCATAACGTTTCTGTAGAGGTTCACGCTGAATTTTCATGAAAATTCGTGACATTTATTTTTGACAAAGTTTCTTCTTACGACATCGGAAAGTTGATGTGAACTTAAAATGGAGGCTCGCAGTAAGCTACAACTTTGTTTGGCTTCTGTTTAGATATAAAAAGCCCCCAAATAGCTAAAACAATGCCCAAGAGATGACATTTGCTTAGTCATTTATTTAAAAAATCGATATAAAGATGTAATGATATATAAAGTAAGGAATAAAACACTTGGGTGAATGTTGTTATAGGAAAATAATCAATGATGAGGCACATCCCGTAGTGTTTTATTCCTCTTACACTACAGCAATTTGCCAATGATTGTTTAAGTGAATTTTATTAACATCTTCATTTTTATCCACGATATAATTACATTTAATGTCGTGGAACCTCAACAAAGCGAGTTAGTTCCTGTTATCACTTACATTATAGCAGCTATAAACTGTAGTTCCTTCACTTCCTCTTGCAACCATAAAATGCAATGTCCTGACACTGGAGACTCCATACATGCTAAATCTCCTTATAGAAAACTTCACCGTATCAATGATTACACACATCTGCCAGAAAAGTCTCTGTGAATGAGCTGTTACCATAGAAACGGTAACATATTAGACTGAGCGCATTAATACAAACCTGCGATTTATAGATGTTATAGAAAATTAACCAACACCCTCTGACCGCTGTGGTATAAAACAAATTCAGCTTTAAATGATCTAATCTTGTAAATAGTGATCTTAAATCATACAGAATAGACACAAATAAAATGAAAAATCTGCTTAAAAAAAAACAAAAAAGCAAAAAAAAAGTCATCCGCTATGGCCGACGCCATGTTGGAATGACATCACAAATTGCACGAATTACAAAATGGAGGGATTTTCCGTAACCATGACGAACGCAGCATCAGCAAACAGCTTCTTCATGTTTAAGAGAGTAAAAATGTCCTTTTCAGTGTGTTAAGCTGACGTACCTGCTGACACGGCAGGAACCACTAATATGTTTATCATCGGGCCAACGGATGTGGGCAGGGTTTCAGCAAAGCTCAGGATCTTGAACTCTTTGTCTTTTGCGATGTTGAGGAAATTCTCGTTCAGGTCTCGTAAAGCTGGAGAGTCTGCAACAATGATTAAAAAAAGTGAGAGAATGAAATCACAATGACAAACAAAAACCGTTGAATAAAAAAAAAGGACGTCCAACCTTTGCAGAGTTCTCTGACTTCTATGGAGGGAAACAGGAGATAGCGCACGTTTACGGAGTACTCGGCCATGAAGGTGCCGCGGTGAGGAACGCTGTAGAACAACACGCCCTTTGTGTTCTTGACCAAGGAGCTCAGCTCGGGATCCTTAGAGGCGTCTACGAGCATCTTTTTCACCAGCAAGCCTAGTGTGTAATACACACAGAGGTCTGTACAGGACTACTCATTCACCTGTAGCTTACATGCAAGTACACCGAACGAAAACTAAAAACACACTGACTGAAATAAGGACGCTGTTCGTTTTTAATGTTTTTAAAAAAAATCCACCCTGAACAACTTGCATAGAAATCTTTATAATCAACTTGTAATCTTCAACTGCCTCCAAGATTTATTCTGTAATGAAAGTCTCCGGTGTAAACATCTTTCACTGGCATGTTGGTCTGTTTCCGTCTTTATAATTAACGTCTGATCTTCAGCTGCATCCAAGATTTATTCTGTAATGAAGGTTTTTGGTTTAAACATCTGTTTTAACTGCACATTACCCATAATGCTGTACTGATAGTGGTGCAGTGGGATTTATTCCGCGATGCGGCGGCACTTTAGTCCGTTAGTCCAGCCTCATCTGTACAAATTTCATGCTAATTCTGCCATCACTAACTAGAAGAGCCGAGTATCTGCCGTAATTTGTATAGCTGAATGGCATTCTGGGACTTGCACCAGCGTCTCTACTACGTCTACGCTGGACTGCAGAAAAGAAGGTCTTACTTCTGAGGTTACTGCATAACGTTTGAGATGTTTTGAGATGTTTTTGTATTATTATGTAGCTTTGCTAGCAATAACAATGTCACCCTGTGACGTCAGAGTGACACACAGGAATAACGGAAATACAGCAGCCAACCGTCAAATCAGCACCAGAATCACTAAACACATCAGAAATCTTTCCATATAAACATGTTTAATGTGTATCAGGGTGGAGTTTTCCTTTAACTAGAAAACAATGCAGGTTTTCCAAGAGGTGTGAAGCTTAAAAAAAAAACTGAAATGTGATGAATGCTGGTTTATCTCTGACCCACCGATGACTAACCTCCCATACTGTGCGCTACCCAAACCACAGGCCGGTCACCCACTCCTGCAGCTTTCAGCTTCTTCAGCAGCTCTCCGCTGCGATACGCTAAAGACTTCCTGCACAGACCTCCAAACGATTAAACTCACTACAAATGTACTTTGTGAATCCAAACCCCTGTTTTTTTTCCTTCTTTACCTCTGGTTTTCAGCAGGACACTTGGCCCTCCAGTCGCTCAGATGCGTGTCGTACTCTACAGACAGGATTCGGAGGTTGGGACAGTCGGCTGCTAACCACGACTGCAGGTCAGACAATCCAATAAGAACACAAGAAAAGCAAAACAGATCAGCGGTACATGACACCCAGACCCAGAATACCACCTTATGTAGACGTAGACCGTACCTTAGGCCAGCACTCGGTGTAATCCTCATGTATTCCTGCAGATTTTTCAACTTCTGTCAGATCGCAGTCTTTCTGTCGCCATGTCTTGAAAGCAGCTCCCAGAAGGCCATGCACAAACAGAACGTCTGCTTTCATGGGCTGGCTGGGTTCAGATCGGCAGAGGAGCAGAAAGCTAATCAGCTTCTTTACAAGCAAATATCAGGCTGAATCAACTGATCTAGAAATTAAATGTTCCAAGTCGGAGTGGTTACCTGGTGCGACACTGCGGATGCAAAACATAAACTCCGTCCTGGTACTTCTGCACCTCTGCGTCTCGGTCCAGGTTGGCTAGAGCGCGGGCAGCGTGGGAAGCCTGTATGATGTGCGGAGACTGCGCCATCTCAGCCAGGACAGGCAACCAACCTACAGCAACCCAACAGGACTCTGATCATACATCGGGTCATTTCACGTTTCATAAATATCAGCTTTATTACCCACATAAAAAGTGCAGGTGCCAATGCTCCTATATTGTATTTAAAATTCTTCAAAATAAACATTTTTGGTTAAACGGAAAGTTAAATACTTTAGAATTAGAATTGTACGTGAACTGAGATAAGATTTTACTTGAAAGTCCTTAAATACAAAGCTTTAAGGATTTCATTGGACACTTGTTTGCATTTTTTCCCCCTTATTTAACTGCCAATAGTGGGGAAAGTATATAACACCACAGCGCTGTTGAATTCCTGATTCTGATTGGTCAGAAGGTGTTGATTAATTTCCTATAACAGCAGCTCCGACAGTAGTGCAGCTGCATATTAATGCACTCACGCTAATACGTTATCGTATAGTAACAGCTTACTCAGGGACTTGCATGGTGGATGGTCCACATACTCTATGCCTAATAATAAACAGTTTTTAATGCTGTTCATATGCTGAAGGTTCCTGTATGGAGACAGGCATTTATGGAAGGAGTCTCCAGTGTCAGCGCATCGTAACGCATCGAGGTAAAGCTGTAACTTTACGGAACCATTTCAGATATCTTCAAGACAGTGGAGTTCATGCTTTCTGGTTTCTTGGTAATGAGATAAGCTACTTTTTTAAAAACTTATTAAGAAAGGCTGGTGAGGAAATTATGTTTGTGGCTACTAAAATGAATGCATTAAGAGGATCTAACTTGTTTTGTGAGCAACATTAAATGTAACTATAAATGGATAAGAAGTATGATGTGTTGTTCAGTAATAAAAAAAAAACTTTAATGTTGGTAAATTGCTGTGATATAAGAAGAATAAACCACTCCAGGATGTGCAGTTACTGGAAAATAATCATCTACAGGGTGGTAACAGTTACTCTGGTTCATATTGCCTTTTTTTTTTTTTTTACTCACCTGAAAAACTTCACATGTTCAAATACTTTCAGTGTTTATCTGTATACAGTCCAGACATTAAACCAGGTGTAGACAGCATCTTAAATTAAAGCTCCAACAAGATAAGCACGGAGTAAAACACGTTGCTCCATCTGTGTGTGAAGATTGAGCCGAACCTGACTGCACTATGTCTGTGTGTAAGCTCTTGCTCAGAGCCAGGTTCCCGATGATGCGCACGATGTTGCGCTGAATCTTCTGCGAATCCTGTCGAAGCTGGTAGACTCTCTGTAAAAGCTGCAGTCCTCCGTTGGCCACCATGTGATCACAATGACTCGGGACCTGTGTGGTAAAGATTATAGATATTAATAAGGCACATTATATGAGTGTGTGTATGTGTATGGGTGTGTGTGTGTGTGTGTGTGTGTGTGTGTGGGTGTGGGTGTGTTCACCTTTGAGTGCTGTACGAGGGCCTGCAGGCAGAAAGACTCCACCTTCTCAGAGGGGATGGAGGTGAGGCTCTGGGCATAGGGCAGTCCGTTTCCCCCGAAACACCACAACCCTCCCTACAATCACAACAAACACGAAAAAGTGTTCAGAAAACAACGTACACAATGCCATCTAGGTTGTGTCAAATATGGCATATTTTAATTTACAGTTAGGTCCGGAAGTATTTGGACAATGACAGAGTTTTTGTGATTTTGCCTTTATACACCACCACAATGGATTT
>CM074934.1:15907852-15922736 GCA_037576815.1 Pangasius larnaudii
AAAATGGCTGTAATTCCTAAATGGTAAATGCCATATTTTAGTGGAACCTCTTAAAATAAAGCTGAAAGTCTACACTTCCATCACATCTTGATTGTTTAATTTCAAATCCATTGTGGTGGTGTATAAACGCAAAATCACAAAAATTCTGTCATTGTCCAAATACTTCCGGCCCTAACTGTATTAACTGATGCCACTTCGTACATTTTATCCATTTATAGTTATGTTTCATTATTTCCTTGCGTTAAAACAATGTAGTTTGTGTCCCTGTGTCTGAAAACGTCAAGTTACTGCTTTACCACTGAGTGCTGACACTGGAGACTCCTTCCATAAATGATAAATAATCCTTCCTTAAGATTAAAACTACTTTTTATCTGTTTATTTGGAGCATCCACTGTGTAAACTGTTATTATTAGAATCGATAACGCATTAGAAGGAGCATGTTCGTATAAACCCGTGATCTGCAGCTGCACTACTGTCAGAGCTGCTGTTATAGAAACTTCTGACCAATCAGAATTGAGAACAGTTTACACAACAGTGCTGTGGCATAAAATGCGGAATACAATGCCTTATTTCTGAGCGTGTGTTTTATGACTGTGCTTGAAAAAGATGTATTATTGTGTTTGAGAGAGTGTGTATGACTGGAGTGTGTATGAGTGTGTGTAGGTGTGTGTAGGTGTGTGTTGTGTTGCTCACCCGTTGAGAGGCGAGGGACTGAGTGCTCTCTCTCAGTGCCAGTGAGGTGAAATACTGCACACACTGATCCACCTCTGACTGGGGCAGAGAGGCCAGCAGCTGCCTCAAACCGTCCTCTATTAGAAACTCCTGACAACATGAGGCAGCATTAACATCAGTGCAAACAACAAGATCTCATAATGTAGCAGAATAACACACACACACACACACACACACACTTCATAGATATACACACTCACATCCTCCAGTTTAGGCAGCGTGGGAGGGGAAAGGAAGAAGCGCAGGTCTACGTTCGGGGTCCGAGCCAGACCTATAGCCGTGCGCTGGTCTAAAGACTGAGCTGCTGTCTGGTACTGATAATCTGTGATTGACAGGTCAGCGGGCCAATCAGAAACCGCACAGAAATCAATTAAGTCACAACGTGAGCACAAAGACCATGAGTCAATGAGACTATAGAGTTAATGAAGACTACATAAAGAAATCAGATATCTTCATCTAGCACCCAAGAGAACATTTTATATTATTTCTATTCATTAATAACCAAATGCTATTTTTAAAAAATGAAACATAAAATTCAATTATTTAAATAATCCATTATTTAGAATTCTTTTGGTCTACATTAGCATTTATAAGTAAACTCTAACAATAAAAGTATTCTTAAGATTTCTTGGCCACTGAACTCATTTTAAGGTCAAAAGTGGCCTTATTTGTTTGTTTGTTTGTTTACAGAGCATTAGCGTAAAGTGCACAAGAATGTTGTGTAACTTCTTTATTTAAAACTGTATTGAATAAATAGCCTAGGCCGATGAACTTTTGGTATGGTTAAAAAGAGCTTATTTATTTACTTATTTATTCGTTCAGTTAGTTAGTTGTTCATGTTTATTTGCTTAAAACTCCATCACATGGTGCCGCATGAATGACTGGCATCCCATCTGAACGCGAGTTAGTGGCTAAAGCTTCATTAAACGTTCCTGAAAGTGTGTGACAATAAATCTTCTGTATTCAACAACTGGCCCTAGACATCCATTATAAGTGAGTTTGGTGCAAAAGGGCTTTCTGTGCTTTTCTCTGTACAGGAAACACATTGGGAATTTCTGTCTGTTGTAATCACATATGCTACAGATGCAGTGGACAGAGACTTAAGAGCTAGTGGTACATTTCATCACACTTTTCTCTCTCACCCTGCCAGAGACTGTGTGCCAGGTCCTGTACGGCCTGCAGGCGCTCTGACCGACTGGAGGAGTGGGTTCTCTTCAGCAACATCCACAGAGCCAACTCACGAGGATCTGCATCCAGATGGCTTAGGCGCTCTAGCACACACACACACACACACACACACACACACACACACAGTATAGGAACAAAATTAAAAACCAGAGTCTATCTTATTCTACAAAATATGAATGTTGGACATCATAAATCCTGCTAAATACCAAGATATTTCAGGGCAAAATATCCTCCAGGTTGCCTCTGCCGGGAGTTTCAGACATAAAGCTTTCAATATGATTAAAAAAAAAATCAAAGTTTTACAATGACCATCTCAGGACTTCAACCCTCCTGAAAACCTGTGATCTGAATCGAAAAGCCAAGTCCACATGCCTGAGAATATAAAAGATGAGTGGACTGAATTGTCTCCAATCTTGTTAAACATTACAGGAAGAGACTGTGTGCTGTTCTTCCCTCCTGGGGGAGTGTCATAAAATAATAATCATAAGGATGTGGAGAAGTTTGAAACTGGTGTTATGTAGAAAATTAACACGTTTGCGTTTGAAAAACTATACAAATGCCCCTGTATGTTTGAGCTGAAAATATCAGTGACTGCATGTGTTCTTCTTTTTAAATATTAATCGTCGCTCATTTTCATAACATAACATAACATAACATAATAAACAGTGTAACTAGAGCTAGCGCCTTACCATCCAGGGGACGGTGGAGGACTCGGGATGAAACTTCTATAAGTTTTCTTGCTGCTTTATGAAGCTCTTTCCTGGCTTTATAGGTAAGATCTGAGGGAAAAAGTTTAAAAACTGTTGTCACTGATGCATGTGTTTTTGAAACTGTAAAGGAGTAGAATATTAACAGATGATATGATCCTTTGCTGTGTGAGTCAGTGTGAAATAGTGTTTTTGTACTGTAAGGTTATCAGTGACCATGTTACGACAATGATAAAAGCAGGAACGTACTGGTGCCAAGGGTCTCCTGTTCTACCTTAGTGATGGGGGTCAGGTAGATATACGACTTCTGTTTCTCTTGGAGAATAGCCTGGGTGTCGATGGTGACCGCCTGGTTCAGCGTGACGACCTCGTACGTGATGAAAACACAGCCGCTGTGTAAAGACACAGTGTTGCTCTGTTACACCAAGCGAAAAGACACAACTGGCAACCAGATTTCACAGGATTCTTGCACGTCATTCTTCTTGATTCTTTTAAGCTCTGTGAACTCTCCTGCTAATATATAAAGGTTATTATATCACGAAAAGGGAAAATGTGAAACGTGATGTGAATCAGGGAGGCTGCGTTAACGCAGAAAATAAAATCATTTCATCTCGAGTCTATATAACAGAAAAGATTTGGATTTTGGACTGGCAGACTTTTAAGACTGGCATAATATGGCAATAAAATGATTTCAGATTATATAAAGAAATTATAAAGTGGTTCATTTGTAGTTTTACTATTATTTTTTATGTTGGAATTAGTATTTTTTTTTTAAATCTTTATAATTAAAAAAATTAATCTTTATTCCTCACTTCATATGTATTTTCCTGGAACCACCTTTGAGACAGAGAAGTAAAAGTCATATGTTGCTGTGTAATATCTATTATACATATTAATAATATATAATTATATAATTTTCTGTATACACGAACAACCTTCGGATGCAAAAAAATCTCACATCTCACCTTTTATCCACATATAAAATATAAGTATGGAAAGGTAACTGTAATAAAATGCTTTTAAAGTGATTTTATGTAAGATAGGAGCACTACTCAAGATTAAAAACATCAGATTAAAATAGTAGAAATTATATAAAACCTACCCCAGTACGATGGTTCCAGTTACTTTAGCGATTTTCCCTGCAAGCAAGAAAGAAAGAGAGATAAGCAAAATGAATAACTCGGCCCACATGAGTCACACAGAAGTTACAGTTGTGTGCAAAAGTTTGTACACCCTTAGGACAAAATAAAGAGGACAAAGAAACATGAATATTCTCTAATAACTCTCTCATAAGGTTATGCTCCCAACCTCGTTTGTATCCTCTGAGCAGATTTTGAATAAGAGGATGCAAACTTTTTAACTTTTCAGCTGTATGTTATGACAATAATGATAATAAACCTCAAAAGAGTACCAGATGACATACGAAAGTCTTTCCATGCGATGACTTTCTTCAGGCCTGGACCTGTCGAGCTCAGCCTCCGACATGGGATCAGGCGCAAGGCGGTTCCCGACATCTGCACATTGATGGAGAAGCAAAATATCACCAATAATTAGACAACCTTTGGGTTCTTTAGTTAAATGTACACTCTGTGATAAACACAGATTTGCCCTAGGGTTCAAGGACAGCACTGGAGGTACATGTATATGCTTTGAAACTTGTGTAGCTTATTCAGTTATTGTTTTAATGTGAATATTATGGAATTAAAAGCTCTGGATTAATCATAAAAAGCTTACTGAATGTCTAAAAGAAACAGATTTCCTGAATAACATAGCTAGATATAGTTATATTTACACCACGTCAATGCAAACTGTTTAGTTTTAAAGGCTGTCAAGACAAGACAAGGGCTGAGCTCAAAATGGCCCCCTGCTCCCTATGTAGGGCACTAATATAAGGAATGATATAACGGCTTCAAGTGCACTTGATATAAAACAAGGAGGATTTTTATATTCAACCTCAAGCTTGCTCTAATAATACAATATGATCCCATGATGGTGTTCTGTTAGCTGACTGACAAAACTGTTAAAGGTTTAACTGTTCATTTTTATCGAATAACAACATAGTTACATAAAATATATAAATACAGATTGCAAAAACCTCACAATATTATCCTGTCACTTCACTGTTATTGCTTTAATGTTAACCAGACTGGGTTAGCGGTATATAACATACCTCCAATTACGGCATATAAAATACAAAAATATGATAATTTACCTTGTCTTACAGAATTTTGAATATTAGGGATAATTTAATGATTTTTTTTTCAACTTTCATTTAAGACAGCTGCAGTCAAAACCCAAAATAAACAGGAAGCGTCCGACATATTGAGCTACGCAATTACCGTAAACCCTCGAAGTATGACTCAACGTCAAAATGGAGTCGAGTGTTTACCGTATTTACGAGAATATTCCACCAGCACGGCGCCATCTTGTGGTAATCAAGATGTTTTTAGATGATGAACAATTAGCACTTTACTTGCAAGAAGGTCAATATTCCTGAATTTATTCTTCAATAAATATATTTTATTAATTCTCCAGTTTCTAGATATGCATCTCTATATTATCACCTATTATGTTTTTTTTTTTTTTTTTTTTTTTTTTTACTGCAGCAAAGAATGTTCAAAAAGTGAATATAACAGGATGTGACTCAGGCCCTAATGGTTTCTTTATTTAATCAACTCTTTCATGCACAAATTATTTTAAAGCATGAATAAATATAAATACATTAATTTATTTAAAATACTTATATTATTAGAAAGTAACTTGAAATAAAAAACAACAATTAAACTTTATTATTATTATTATTATTATTATTATTATTATTATTATTATTATTATTATTATTATATGAACATGTTAAATATTACCTTTATTATAAATTTGTAACAAACTAATAGCAATAATCTTGACATGTACACAGTTTATGCAGGTTAGGGTTGTTGCACACTGTAGGTGATTTTGTTTTTCTTAAAAAATCTCCAATTAAAATTAAATCAAAACAAAACCTATAACTAACTTTAAAAAAGGTGTTTATAGGAGTCTGGCAGAAAATATTGTTTTCTGATTTTGTGTATAACCTTTGCAGATAGTCTAGAGAGCAACAGAAAATGATTTATGTTAAATTACCTTCATGATCTTGAAAGTGATTTACATCTTATACTTTCCTAAAATGTGTGTGTGTGTGTGTGTGTGTGTGTGTGTTGAAGTATAATGTATATGTGAGTTTTAGAATTTTATACCGGGTTTTTGTTTTGTTGTTTTTAGGTTGTTATTTTGATGTCCTTGTTTATACTGTATGGTGAAGCCAAAGACAAATTTCCACTTTGTGGACAATAAAACTAACTAACTAACTAACTAACTAACTAACTAACTCACTCACCCACTCACTCACTAAAAACAGACTTAAACTGACTGTTCATGATTGCTGGCATTATACATGAAAGGATTAAGGGTAAACATACATTTTGGAGAACTTCTCTAAAGGGAATGAGCCATTTGGGAACCTAAAGAGTCGGCTCTTATTAGTGAGCCGAGTCAAATGATCTGACTCACTGAAAAGATTCATGAGTCATTCATTTTCAACGGACAGTCGCTGGAAACGTCGACTCACTGCGCATGCGCAATTCGGATCAGTTCGATGCGCTTAAGTAAGTTTTTTTTCCAGTTGAGCATGTACAGGGAGCGAATTATTAATGGTTTTAAATTTAAAAAATCACATTTACTTTATAAATACACATAAGTTAGTAACACACATGTTATTAGTCAAACTGAGTGATATGTACATTTTAACTTTTGGTTGCTAGCTGATTTAGCTAGTTAGGAATACAACATAAACAGCTAGCTTGCTTGATAACTACATTAACACCTATATATTTGTCAGAAAATATGAAGTAAATATTTGTATTTTAAATTCCATATTTTATGTAGGCCACAGATATCAGTAAATAAATGTATGACTGTTGTTACTAATACTAAACTTTTCTCTAAATACCATTTTCCATGTTTAAGAAAAGTCCCAGTTTAAATGTCTGATGGTTATAAAATGGTGTACTGTGACGCACAGATTTAATATTTTTCACATTTCTTGCACTGATTTATTTCTTTATTTAATTTGTAGCTCACAGTGCACCCTGAAGAAGCCTTGGAGAAGAAAAGGTAATTTGTACGTCATTTATTAGCATTGAACAGAATCTGATTTTGTTTTAACTATGGGGGAAATGACCAGCTAGTCATCTTCTCTCTTTGAATTACTAGTCGACTAGTAAAGTTCAGTTCAATTCAGTTCAATTATCTGTATAGCGCTTTTAACAATGAACATTAACAGAACATAAGAAACAGAAAAACATGCAAACAGTCCTAGATGTTAGACAAAATGATCCCTAGTGAGCAAGCCTGAGGCGACTGTGGCGAGGAAAAACTCCCTTAGATGATATGAGGAAGAAACCTTGAGAGGAACCAGACTCAGAAGGGAACCCATCCTCATTTGGATGACACTGGAGAGTGTGATATGAACAATGTCCTTTCTGCATTTATGTATAGTCATGTAGAAATTTATGTGTATATTAATTTGGAGGTCGTTGTCTTCCTCAAAGTCCACATAGGGTTGGCATTGTTGCTTTGAATACCCAAAAAGTTGTGTGCGTAAGCCAAACCGAATGAAAATTTTCTGCTTGATTAAGTTTTGGAAATGTGGCTTTTCTTCATACTCGTGTGCGTATGTTGATAAACCTGTAAAGTGCAAACACATTCCCGACACACACACAGCTCATTTGCATGTAGCGACGCCCCCAAAGCTCCATAAAAGGTAAAGTGCACAGACAGCTGGGTGCACGAAATGAATGATCAGGGTAAAGGCTGAAAGACAGAAGTGGAGGTTATTTTGACTCACTTTTATGTCAATAGAAGTATTTAATATCATATAATCAATAATAAGCAAGTCAGTAAATCTTCCATCAGCTGAGGCTTTTGTTTTACGGTTTACGGCCCTGCACAGACAGAGCGGCCCATCCTCTGTTTATACAGCGCATTTCTTTTGTCATAATTGAAAGATTGATTTTATTTGTTTAGTTTTATTTAAGGGTTTGTGTTGGCTCGCTTTGTTTATTTTTTATATTTTTGAATTAAATCCAATAATATAAAACAGCTGGTTTTCACTAAATGCTCTCGGTGGAGCTCTTAGTCCCTGACCTAGTGAACTAGCTTGAGGATGTGTTTTTGATAGAAACTCCAAAGCTCTTCTGTAAACGCTGTAAACCTAAAAAAATATATATTATATATATTTAAAAAAGCAATTTAACCTCCACAGTATATTCCAGATATAAAAGTGCAGTAATTTATGCAAAATGTATGATGTAAATAATTTGTAATTGTTGGCAAATCACTGTGGTATAAGTAAAATAACAAACTTCAGACCCAATCACACTACCCTGGTGTGGATTATTTTAGCACCGTCATCGGTGGTCAGTGGACAAGAAGCAGCAGTTTCAGTTTTCTAGTGAATTTTCAGTACTTTGTGTAGTTAAAAAAAAAAAAGCCTAATGTGTTAAATAGAAGGACATTTGGGCTTCATCGAAAAGCCTGTACAGTAATGTTGTCATGTTGCAGCTGTTGCAGGTCACCGTACATGACGTCAGACACATTAAAGAATGCCTTCCTCAGGGAAAAGGGAAATCCCGGCGAGGAACATCAGGTCACTGTCAGGATGTAAGCAATCCACTTTTAACAGCATACCTCCCAAAAAATGTTGTATGTATGAATACATTTCAGTGATGTGCTGTGTTTACCATGGACCAGTGGAGTGGTTTATTTGATTAACGTGCTGTTGAAACATATCGTTGTGTTTGTTTCTTCGATACTAGCTACTGAGAAATCGGCTAAATTCACGCATCGAAGACAAGTTGTTTCTGGGATCCTAAATGACTCACCCACCACCTTCCCATCCACCCCAGTCATACTTCTCAAACTGAAGACCTCAAGGTGACCCTGTAAACGCTTGGTAACATCCAACGTCTCTTAGCAGCAAAATATCGTACAAAACATGAATTCTTACGTGGCCCCCTAGTGGTGTGGAGGCCCAAAGTGACTGCTGTGACTGCTTATACATAGAAACAACCCTTGTAAACTTGTTGTTTTAGGGTGTGTCCTAGTATGAAGTTTACGTTAAAAATGATAAACCAGGACAAAATGCATCAACCGTTAAAGAAATGATAGAGAATCATTTAAGGTAAAGGTGATATATTCATCTTAAAACACTCTTGCAGATCTGCTGCACATCCAACTGTGGGTTTGTGGAGAGTGGTGTTAAGGCTGTTTTTTAAAATCAGGTTTTTGTTTCATTCTCATTGTTTACACAGTAGGCCAAAAGCCTGCATGCCGCTTATGGCAGAAAAAAGATCTATTACTTGGGCTGTCTTGTATCAGAGACCATCTTTCCGTAGTTCATTTCATGAACTGTTACACATGTAAAGGAAAGCTCCACCCTGATACGCATTCAATATGTTTATATTGAAATATTTGTCATGTTTTTAGTGATTTAGGTGCTAATTTGTTGGTCGTTGGTGTATTTTTGTAATTCCCGTGAGAACTTAGCGGGACATTGTTATTGCTCGGGCAGTCACAATGACATTTATTAGGAGAAATACATTTCAGCGATCTCAAATATTAGTAATAACGGTCAGGTTATGCTGTAAGCTCCTAAAAACAAAAGAGCAAGAGCTTCTTCTTCTTCTTCTAACTCGTCATCTTCTAGTGATGTTCAACATCATATTAATAATAATAATAATAATAATAAGTTTATTTTATATAGCGCCTTTTAATGAGAAATCCAGCGTGGACGTTGTGCAGACATTGGAGCAAACGCTGGACATAATGTCCCAGATTGTGACACAGCTATGGAGCTTTGGAAGTTGATCTGATTGAGCAGTGTTTACAGATGAGGAGAGAAAGGTGGGCTGAATAAGGACTAAAGCGCCGCTGCATCACTCTCTTTTGCTAGGGATGAAACGAGGGTTAAATGCAACTGCACCCTATCAGCGGGTAGAATGGCATTGCGGGTAACGTGGGAAAGCGTTAACCAAAGCGAAAACAGACCAACGCGTCGACGAAAGAAGTTTAAATCTTCGATGTGTTAATTATAAAGATTAAGGTGCATATTACATGCATGAGAGCGTGAAATCAGAGTTTAATAGAAGGAATTTTAAAGGAGCTTATTCAAGTAAGACTACACAGTCATGTCTAAATCAGTTTTTTATTAATGATATCAACAAAATATACTGTGAACAGACACATTCTTATAACAATGACTCCATGCGTAGTGAGTCATCAGCGTTCAGTCATTACACACTCTGGTAGTGAGTGTGACTGATATTCCGTTATAGTGGCTTGTCCAATTTAAGTGCCAGTAATCATATCATACAATCATTCTCTGTACATCTCAATGACAGTAACAAAAATTACAATTTTGTTTTCACACTTTGCATTGTAAAGCTGCTCCCAATTCCCCAAGAGATCATCAGGTCTCATTTTATCCTCATCCCTCAAGTGCAGGTCTCCTGATAGGCCCGTATGATGCTGTCATACGCCGGTGGAGGAGTCTGTGTGACACTGAGGCCTGTCAGACTGCTGTTGCCCCAGAAGGAGTCCGGTCTGGGCCTGGGCCTTGGTGGAGTGACCATGGAGCCGGCTGTGCTGTTAGTGCCGGTGGCTCCAGGGCCGCTGGTCAGGGTGCCGTGGTTTCCTTCCTCGGCCTCGCGGGCGATCTGGCTGCACTGGATCAGTGGGTGGAAGGTGGAGGCCCTGAAGCTGTCCTTGCGACCCAGCAGGTCGGGGTGATCGATGGGTGAAGATGAGGTTTGCCGATGGAGGGAGAAGGCAGCGCTGGCCAGGCTGTTGTTGCTGCGCCGGTCGTAGGCACCGCCCTGGCGGCTGAAGGCGGGGAGAGTGCGGGGTGACGACGGACGGCCCGAGGAGCGTGGCGACGGCAAGCGGGTGATGGTGGCAGATGCCCGACGACGCGCCATCCAAGTGAGGACCACGTACACCAAAGCGCCCAGCAGGAGTCCCACCACCATGGACAGACAGAATGCAAGGATCAAGTCTCCTGGTGAGAGGGCGGAGAAATGACAATCAATGCAGAGTAAAATGAGAATATATTTTTCTTTTTAAATGTCAGTTCATTTTTAATTTCTATGTACAGTGCAGAAATCCGGATGTACATTTCGAGATTCAGAGGGCAGCGTTCAGACTTTTCTTGCGTGATATTGGCTCGAGTGAGGAGCAGTATTAAGTCCAGGCAGTTGATAGTGTGACGTAAATACACGCAAAAACTATAGCATGTCATCTGAGGCCAACATTAAATACGTAACATGATAGTGTTAGTATCATCAATAGTATCTTTCTTTAAAATCTGCTAAAGGTTTTTTTCTCCACATGAAGAACACTGGAGGAGATATCTCAAGGACCAAATCTGCAGTGGTAAAAGGATGAACAACACGTAAAGTAAGCCGTAAGCGTAGCAGATGAGTGCTTGGTCAGCTTATCCTTCGCACTGTATTACCAAAAACATTGGTATTATTTTATTAATTCATGTTAAAATCGCGTGATAAATTAGCCTACTTCCAACATAGACATTACAATGTCATGACTTCAGTTTGGTATCTCGGGCTTCATTTAGATCACTGTCAACACCTGACTGAAGTAAAATAAAACGCAAAATACGAGAGCGTGCTGGATCAAGTGCTATTTTATAAGCTGCTGAATAAAGTGATGCCATTTCGTTAAATTAAACCCAGCAGTGAATATATGTGATATTACAGTTAGGACTATTCATCAGCATTATTTCCCAATACTTATTTCAATGCTTGCCATCTCCTCACTCATAAATCATCGTATTAGTCTTTTTTTTTTTTTACTATTAATTATTATTGTTATTATTATTTCTTGCATTCATGTTGTATTGTATTACATCTCACAGCAAGCCAACTCAGCCAACTCACGATGTGGTCCCTAACGAAGAAGCCAGAGGCGACAGTGGAAAAAGAAAACTCTCTAAGACGACATAAGGAAGAAAACAAATGCCGAGGTTTCTTATTTTTCTCTTTTGCTGTCTTTCCTAAGTTGCGGTAAAAGCAGTTAGGAGTCGTGCTGTGCCGTTCCGCTCTGCCGAAGTGTTCAGAAGCGCTGTTTGGCTCAGGCAGATATAACCCGGCTTTCAGATGGCTAATGAGGATTATGTGGCGGCAAGGCAATTTTGTTCCTCATTATGTTGGAAGCCGCAGCACATAAATGAACTTGAAATGGGGTGTCATGGTGTTACATCGGGCTTTGTGAAGTCTAGCATTATTACTGCTGGCAGGGAGCGGAGTTGAAAATTTTACCACAGAACATTAAAAAAAAAATTATTGTGGTTTTTGAAATGAGGGTTTCTAAAATTTATTTATTTGTTTGTTTATTTGTTTATTAATGTATTTATTTATTTAACTTTTAACCTTTATTTAACCAGGGTAGTCACACCTGAGATAAACATCCCTTTTGTAAGCGAGCTCTGGCCAAGAAGGCAGCACAACCGTTGCCAAAAACAACACTGACACATAGAACATACATAACAGATTACACTTAAAAACAGTGCTGCAAAAACCATTTTTATTTATTTTTTCTCATAATTATCAGCATAATTGGTTTCTTTTAAGTGAATTAATTAATTACAATAATGAATCACTAGGATACACACTAGAAGAACATTCTAATATGCATTATACAGGGTTTAAACTATGATTTCGGAAGTCTTTAATGTGGAAATATGATTAAGATGAATTTTCTGTAATTCTGTTTCTGTACTAGGAGCTACTTTTAGCTACAGCAGGGTGGCCAGAGTACTTTTGAGTATTTTCTTGTTTTTCTGTTTTGGAAAATAAACTCAAAATGCCTTCTTTTTTTTAGCATTCTGTTTGCATTGTGCTGTAATTATAGTATCATTAGTAGTTTATCGATGCCTTTTCAGACCCCATGATGTATTTGAAAGATTTGGAAAAAGTCCAAACCAAATAGCAGGAAACGTGAAAAAGTCCTTAGAGCCAAATAGGAAGAAAGTTCACATTTATTCATATAACATATGAAATAATTGATTATTTGAGCATTTCAGTTATTTAGGATAATGATGGTATGTTGATAAAAACCCATACTCACATAGTAAGTAAGGGTGTGAAAACTTTTGCTTTAGCAACCCTACAATGGCTCTTGGCCCCGACAGATGGCAAAACCTAGACAGAAATCTAAAATATTTCCATAAAAAACATCTATTTTGTGTTTAGAAAAGGACAAATAACAGTCTCTCTGTTCACAGGATAAAGGAATTCATACACTCGGAGCTGTGAATGGAAAATACCTGAGCTCTGTCGTGTTTTTGTGGCTCGCTGTAGTAAAATTCCCAGCTATTTGATTTTCCATATCCACTAAAAACAGTTCTGTCTGCTGCCCTGAAACTCTTCAGCACTCAATAACGGAGAGAAATATACTGAGATACAGAGAGTGAAGTGTCTTACTCGGGCCGACGGACTGAAGTATTTCCAGGATGGGATGAGTGCTGTTATCAGCCATCGCTCCGTCTGGACTGACCGAGGAGAAGGGAGCGGAGATGCACATTCAGTCTGGTCCTCCGGCTCCCTCACTCCTCCAGCCTCCAGTATATTCCTCCTGATGATTCCTCCTTCACTCCCTGCTTTCTCTCTTTCTCTCTCTCTTTTTTTTTTTTTTTCCTCCTCCCTATATTCCACAGGATCCCCTCCAAGGCCAGCCTGACTGCCTCACACTAGTTGTCCTAGAGGGAAACTGTCACATTTCCTGCTTTTCCTGTGTAAATTTAGCAGCGCCCCTCTCCTTATCTCCTTGCACCAGGGTTCCTGTAGGGCGGAGGGTTCGAGCTGAGCCAACATGTGAGCTGAGCTGAGCTGGTCTCTGCGTAATTGCTATCGTTTCCTGCTCATCTGTGGTTTAATCATGGAGAACCTGTGTCACCCCTAAAGTTTTTTTTTTTTACCTCACCCAGTTTTCCTCTTTGTCTCATGACACCGTGCTTCGTTCCTTCATCACTAATGAAAGATCATTTCCTCGTGAGATCGTATAGGAAAATATGTGCTATAATCATATCCTTCAGGGTGACAGAACATGATTGGGGTCAAAGCAAGGTCAAATGGCCTTATAAATCACCTACATAAAAAGAAAATCTATACTTCAGATTCAAATATGTGAAAGGAAGAAGGAAAGATGGTAGATATAAAAAAACAAACACAATAAGATGACCATTTTTAATCGACTTTCCATGTTTGACCACAGTCTGGACGGGCAAATGTTTTTGGAAATAATGCGAGACACACTTTCTGAGAGAGTGAGCATAAAAACAGGATTTTCGGATTCCTAAACGTGTCTCAGTTTTTCCACAGAAGATGCCAGCGTTATCCTGGGTTATCCCGACCACACCGGCCTAACTTACAGCACAAACAATATGATACGTTCCAGCACAAAGGAGAAGGCTTTGTCCCAAATCTAATGCGTCCCTTCATCGTCGAATAGTGCGCTCAGAAGCTGTAGAGTAGGCGACTTGGCGTAGTGGAGAGCGCGGTGATTCGGGACGGAGTGCAGGATTGGGTGGACAGGGATGAATGTCAGCTCTGCTGATGTTTCCTCTCATTGTTGTCTTGCGTGGCGATGTGGAGGAGTCGTGCTGAGGCATTGTGTGTGATACCGAAAGGCATAATCGTGTAGCTGTATGTAAACAAACGTGCACCCAGTTTGGATTTGGATTTAGTTTGGTTCCTAAGGAAGTCAAGGAATGTAATGATGTAAAAACATACAGTATTCTTCTGTCTAAGGGCCTCATCAGACTGCGTTGGTTTAATCTGTGTGATTCTATAAGCCTTGGAAAACATTCTCAATTGCTGCTAATTAAATCTCAGTTATATGACGATCTGCTTTTTTTTTGTCTTTTTAACTTCAACTAAAAAAAAAATACTGTTTAACAAATAAAAATCATTGATGTGAGGTTTTCCATAAAGAGATGCCTGTTAAACATTTATGGAAGGAGTCTCCAGTGTCAGAGCTTTGTACCAGTCTGTAGTAAAGCTGTAACTCATCCTTTTTTCCATCTTATTAACTCTAAGGCTGGTGAGGGAACGACTGTTTATAGCTGCTATAACGTACTTGTTTCGCAGACGTTCCACAACAATATATAACATAAATTATAATATATATATATATATATATATATA
>CM074934.1:15924478-15940696 GCA_037576815.1 Pangasius larnaudii
TCTTCCTTTTCCCCACTCTGCAGTTTAAACCCTCCATCCACATTTTTGTGGTCACATTGGTGTGAGAAAGCGGCGAAGTCAGCAGTCTGAATGGTAGGTGGTGCAGTGGAGCGTTTTTATTTTCCCCCCCCCCCCCCCCCTTTTTTTTTCCCCTCCACACTGTACCTAGTCCCTCCCCTTTGCGCCTGTGTGCCATAACGTGATATGAATGTTAGCGCAGAGCCACTGAAAAGTCGCACTGAATTTTCCTCTGTGCCTAAAGCAAATGTCGTTCTGCACAGATTTTAGCTTTCATTTAAAGATGCCCTGGTTTTACAGTTGCACTGCATATCAATTATTTATCATTACAGCTATTAATATCAGTTATTAATTGTAATAATGGCCTTTGCAGTATTGATGTTACAAAACGCTGCAGTATGAAGATCCTTGAGGAAATCTGGATAGTGTGGTCTGGTCACAAAATCTGTATCGTTTTAATAATTAATTCAGCAATAAATAAAAAAACTTAGTTATAATAATAATCATTTTATCATTTAATCATTGTTAACAAATGTAATCATTTTTATAATAAATTTATATATTTAATGAAGTCAGCAAGGTTTTTTTATGGGCTTCATTCTTATTAAAATGAGAGTGTAGTATTAAATGCCAGAAATAAACAACAACTTTGCAGTCAATAAATTGAATTTTTCAAATTGATAATTAATATTAATAATAATAATAATAATAATAATAATAATAATAATAATAAAGAGGCTGGTGAGGGAATGGATGTTTATAGCTGCTATAACGTACATGAGAACACAAACTAACTTGTTTCATTGATGTTCCACAATATTAAAAGTAACTGTAAATGGATAAAAAGTATGTCAATCTTTAATAAATTAATAATAATCAGTGGTAAATTGCTGTGGAATAAAAGGAATAAAACCCTACAGGATGTGTTGTTATGGGAAAATAATCAACTTCAGGATCTGTAACAGAAACTCCGCTTCGTCGCGCCGCCTTGCTGATATTGATTAGTTTCCTATAACAGCACAACGCGGTGTGTTTTATTCTTTACATATCGTTATACATGCGTATACACGAGCCCTGTGTGATAACCTGAGTGTGTGTGAGCTGCACTCTGATTGGACACCAGGTGGCAGTGATTACAAATAATACCGTTCTGGGTGTGTGTGTGTGTGTGTGTGTGTGTGTGTGTGTGTGTGTGTGTTGGTGAGAGACAGAGCAGGAGTGCAGAGAGGCTGCAGTCTGCTGAGGCTATAAGCACAACTTCAGAGGACAGAACAGAGCACATCCATGGTTTTTGTTATTTTGTCCCAGCAGATGTCCTTCCTAACAAACACACTCTTCAGCTGATCGGAGCCGGAGCCGGAGCCGGAGCCCCCGCCTGACACAGGATGGCATCTGCCCGGCAGTATGGACGCTCGGCCAGGGACATCGCCAACGTGATGCAGAGGCTGCAGGGTAGGTGCTGATGATGCGCGCTTCCTCTTAAGGTGACCTCGGCACCGTGCTGTAGCATGACACAGCACATCCTCTCTAAAGCTCCGACGAATGGGGTCTCAATAAGTTAGAGCGGCAAGTCTTTAATCGCTTTCGTCTCGTCATAGTGGATGAGCTTCGTAGTGACTCCAGTGATGAGAAATGGATCTTAATTTGTACAGGAGTGACATTAAAATGCATTAAAATAGACACTGTATTCATTCCACGTTCACTATATAGTGCACTAGGTGGCGAGTTTCGCCATTTACAGTGACGTTTGTTGGTGTGTGCACTCATGACATCACACGATGCATTAAAATGACGTAGCCTAGTGCAGGGCTTCTCAGACGTAATTTAACTCTGAGATGAATATTCTGACATTTCATCTCATTCATAATTCTTGTACAATAATACAATCATTTTGCCTATTTATTGCAACCGGAGAAATTTTTATTCTTACAATTTACAGCACATTAGGTCCAAGGTGATATTATTATTTATAGACGACTTGTTTTTGAGTTATTTGACATTTGTTAGCTAAATTTGAAAATAAATAAATAAATAAAAATCACAGACCCCTGGGAGAACTCCTGGCTTAGTGGATGTATGTTGCAGGTTGCAGGGAATATGGGGCGATTTTTGACACGGTTGCATGGGAAAGTGATTCTTTTTGGGTCAGTGGTTACAGTTTTGCCCTTCAGGATTTTCCCTATTTTTGTATTTCTGTGAATAATTGACAGATTTGACCTTTCGGGCACATTTTGCTGGCCCCCCCCCCCCAAGGAAGATTTACAAAAACTATGGTTTCACTGAGCCACTGTGGTTAAGTTTAAGGTTGGAATTTAGGAGTAGCGTAGCATTAGATAGCTGCATTAATACTTATTTCAGTGGAAGGTCCTTACAAGGATGGTAAGATGAGTGCGTGTGTTTAAGTTTTGCATGGACAGATCACAAGGTCAGTGCTTTATTAGCGCTTTATCATTTCACACTCGTCAGCTTTTATTCTGTCATTTCTGTTTCTATCACGCGGACGCAGCAACCGAATTATTGCCAAAGACAATTAGAGAAAAGAGGAAAAAAGAGAGAGAATTAAAGGCAGGATGGAAGGTCGAGATATAGAATGAGTAGCAATAGAAAGGGACGAATAGAAGGAAATAAAATGTGCTGAAAAGAGTGTGAGGAGTCGGAGTTCAGGAATATGACGGAGAGAAAGTGAAAGAGGGAGGGAGGGAGGGAGGGAGAGGGACGTGTTAAGTGTCACGTGTGTCTAATCTGCTGAAGAGCTGACTCTGTGAAGACTGAAGAGCCTCCTTGAGCAGGAGCCGAATAAGGACATTACGATAACCGTGATATTAAAACTCTATTCACGAAACCAGACATAAAAATCTGTATAAAAAATCATAAAGTAAGCTTTTATCTTTAGTCTTTAATCTTTAAAATATAATATCATAAAACTTTTGCTTAAAACTGAAACTAAGTGTAGAACATTTAACCTACAGCATCTAATCTCTTTATGTTGGTGGACGTTTTCAGGTGTTAGATTCAACGAAATTATCCTCAGTGTATTTATGTTTATATTTATAGTATATCATCAAAAAAAAGCAGAAATTTATCATGTCTGTAATATCTTTTTTAAAAAAAGGTTGTTAAACATGGATGAATATAAAATGAGATGCAGTTGATTTTATCAGGGTAGGCGTGCGTTTCTCCGTAGACAACTGAAAATAGATCTTTCCAAGATGGCGGACACGTCGGCCTATCAGAGAGGCTAGCGAGAGTGGCTAATGCGGCGTCAGCCCCGCCTCATGGTTGCAAAAGCAAAGCGGGAGACTATAGCGATTTTTAACAGCAAGCAAGTATTTGTTTTCTAAAATGTCGTGTCAGAAAAGTGTTCATAAGGATATTCGTTTTTACCTCGTAGTATCAAATCGAACATCTTTCCAAGCTGACAAATGACGGCTGTGATTATAGGAAATTAGGAGGGATAATTAGTCCGTCTTTTCAGCGCCCATTTTGTCTCAGCTAAGTAGCTAACTATCATATCAGTGAACTAACTAAGAATTGAACAGGCCTAGTTTACTAGCTAGCTAGCATGTTTAATTTATGTTTAACAAACCTCGCCTGAAGTCAACATCACGAAACTAGCTAGCTGACGCTAAATATCAAGGTTATGTTCGTACTGAGGAGTCACCTATTATGGGCATGCTAAGCTAGATAACTCGCTAGCTAATGTCTTTGTTGTTGTGATCGTAAAACATTACATCTTGAACACGCCCACAATCAACAAAGTTGTAATCATCAAGAGATTTTTACGCCTTCAGTTTCTCTTTATACGCTATATAAACGCTCCTATCCTGAGATATGTATGTGTGTTTGGTCACTGCAGGCTAGACCACCACTTAGCATCATTTATCCACTGACAGGACGCGAAGACGTAAGAATCTTCCAGAGTTACAGAGTGGAAATTGTTATTTTAGCCGAATAGCACGCTCTGTCTATTAGTGCTAAGCCATAATAATAAGTGGATAACATTTTAGCTAATGTCAGTCCGACTCCTAGATAAAATTCTTGATAGATTCTGCAGTCAGATTATAACCACGTAGCTTCAGGTTGCTAGGCTACTCAGGTCTTTTTGCAACCAGGTTGCACACTCATCTCTTTCTGTTTACAAACACCAAAAGGGTCTTTTATTGCTGAATTGCAACATTAAACAAAACAATAAATGGATAAAATGTATGACATGTTGTTCTATAATTAAAATAATTGTAAATATTGTCAAATTGTTGTAGTATAAGAGGAATAAAACACTACATGATGTGCTGTTGTAGGAAAACAATCCCAGTAACTCTGCATTACACCATCCCATCATTGATTATTTTCCTATAACAGCATGCCTCCAAGTGTTTTATTCCATATATAATTTACAAGAATGAGTGATCGTAATATTAAAACCAGAATCACATAAAAGCAAAAAGTTTCTTGTGCAATAATGTAAAAATACCTTTAAATATATTTCCCTAATCATCGTAAATTAACAGTGTAACATATCTTTAGCTAAAGCTTGAGTGACAGCGACTTCTAGCTAGCCATAGCTATTTATTAATTTGGTTATAGTTAGATTTAATGTTGAACGTCTACGAGACAAGTTGGTTCCTGTTCTCACTTACATTATAGCAGCTATAAAAGGTCGTTTATAGCTCTCACCAGCCTCTTTTGACGTTAACAAGATTTTAAAATAAAATGCAGTTTTCATGTTACCGAGAAAACGAGGACTTTCCTGTGGCGGAAAACCTAAAGTTACAGCTTCACCGCTGACTGTTACCAAGTGGTGACACTGACGACTCCTTCCATAACTATTAAATAAATGTCTCTGCACCATATCAATGATTATACAGTCCGC
The DNA here is from genome assembly GCA_037576815.1 of Pangasius larnaudii. Taxonomy (NCBI): domain Eukaryota; kingdom Metazoa; phylum Chordata; class Actinopteri; order Siluriformes; family Pangasiidae; genus Pangasius; species Pangasius larnaudii. The sequence goes on from CM074934.1 coordinate 15,929,367, forward strand.
TATTCGTTGTTAAATTCATTTTGCGTAAACCGCAAGGCCCTGTGTGATTTGTTACTATAGAAACTAAATGCATTAGAATGTGTGCATTACTATAAACCTGTGAATTAATCAACACCTTCCGACCAATCAGAATAGAGAATTCAGCAGAAGCGCAGCCTCATTAGCAGCTAAAAAAAGACATGATTTCAGAGTTTTCGCTATAAAAAAATGATTCCTTGTCGTCTTGTCCCCCCCCCCCCCATACTTTTCCAAATGGATGCATCCAATGTGGCGTCTCTATTTTTATATGATAGAAACAGCAAAGACAAAACCGAACCTTCACACATTACGGCAAGAACGTTCACAAAATCATCATCTGTAATTATGGAGCTGCTGTCATTACACTCCCCCCTGAAAACATCTCCATTATTTTTCCTTTTGTCTTTGTCGTGTCTGAGCACGAACTCATTTTAATTACAGAGAATATGAGCTCTCTCATTCGTCTCAGCAACAATGTAACAGCAATTATCACCACAATGGATAAATAATGATGGAAATAGCCCCCACCTACCTCTTTCTTCCTTTTTCTTTTATAAAGACCAGTTTAAAAAAAAAAAAAAAAAATCAGCACTTTTTCTTGATTACATCTTGTGTTTTATTTATTTTTTTAAATAAATGAAGCCTTCTACGTCGTCTGCGCCACATATTAAACTGGTCTAGTTGCAGTCCTGGCCCAATTTGCATTCTTTTTCCATCATCATTTCTTGATGAAAAGTGTTACAGTGTGTAATTAACATACTGAAGGTGTGAGCGTTGGTGCCCATGGAAACCAGATGTGGCGCGAGGAGATTGATGGCGTGTCGGGACAGAAGTGAGCAACCCCGTGGACGTCGGTACGGCTATAATGGCTCGATGCTGCATTCTGAGAATTGTGAATAAATGTGTAGTCTGAGCTACAATGTCGGACAAAACATGGACGCCTACATTAAAGCTTGTTTCGTTAGCAACAAGCCAGCAAGCTAACATTAGTTAGCTTATCAAAACAGCGAACTTTATGGTCAGTGTTATGGGTTTAGCGTAATCGAAAGCAAATGCGATTCTAATCTCATTTAAAGTAGAGAAACGGTGCTTTATTTGCTGTCGATGCTGTGAGCAGCCATTTTGCTCTACATCATCTGCTGAACTCAAGGTTGAGAAATCCCTTCCCGACTTTCCGAGTAGGAAATTCCATCTTTGTTTTTTCCTAGTCGGAGGTTGGAAAATTCTGATTTACGACCTGCAGTTAGAGGCATCACAGTGTTTGTGGGTTTGATTGAGCTGGGAAGAGCTTTACACTGTGTAAGCAGGTGTGTGTGTGTGTGTGTGTGTGTGTGTGTGTGTGTGTGTTTCCTTTAATCACTAAACTGGAAAAAAAAAAAAAAGCTTTTAGGCAAAATAGTTAGTTTTTTTTTCCAATTTTTCAGTAAGTTGAACGTTTTTCATCTTACTAATTTAGCAATAAGCGTAACTATAAACAGACAAAAAAAACATGACGTGTCGCTTTCAGAGGACTTTTCACGGTTTTCACAGTAACTTCGCTCCACGTCGTCCCCCTCCCCGAACCAGTGTTTTAGTTCTTGCATGGCATTGTAAAATGTACGTATATAGCGCAGTATACTTGATGAAATGTAATTTTCATTGAGACTAAAGTATTGGCACCCTCTGCTTTGTTTAGGTTGCATTGCATTCCTCAAGCTTAAAACACTGCTCTGTTGCGCTGGGTCCTGTGATCAATAGGTCACGCTGTGAGTGGGAACAAGCAAGCTCTTCACATTTTCAGATAAAATGAGTAATATTTTTGGTCCAAAGAAAGCTTATTTGCAAATATTATACTATAGTAAACATAAACAAGTATTGCGTTTTGCTAATCTCTAGTTCCCACCCTTCAACCTCCAGAAGTCTCCACCTAATTTCACGGGTACTAGTATGTGATATTATGGGTGTAGATTTGGATTAGTACCCGTACCGCGCTATAGTATTCAGTTTGCTGAAATGGCGATTTAAATTTAAAAAGCTGTTTTTACCCACATTATTTCTAAATTTCATTTTCAGAAAAAAAAATGGCGCTTTCAAAAATCAGCGGTTTTTGTTAAGCTTCTTTTTGGGTGAAAAGATTTGCCGTGCGAATCAGACTAATTTGTTCCTCTTCTTTGATCTGTACAGATTAGCATTTCTGTGTGTGTGTGTGTGTGTGTGTGTGTGTGTGTGTGTGTGTGTGAATAAGGTGCATTTAGTCCCCCTTACTGCATAAAAATACTAAATAAAGGCTGATCACTGGCCACATTCACTCCCTTCCAGATACATTCAAATGTACCGTTCCACGTCTAAAAACTCTTGCTAATGAACACCTGTCTCTCGTGTGCACGTCTCCACCCCCCCCCCAACACACACACGCACACACACACACACACACACACACACTCACACACATACACACTCACACACATACACCCACACACTCTTTTATTTGCTACATTTCTAATCATTCTGTCTGCATTTTTCTCATTATGTCTGAGATATGCACATTCATTTTCCTCGGCAGTGATTTCCCACCAGTCTATTATCACTTACGAGATTTTTAAGCTTTACACACGTCGTATACATTATGCATCTCCGGGTCGATTTTAATGAACAAGACCTCGTGATTTCATTTGCATTTATCTCAATAAACATTGGTCGCTTTCTTTTTCTTTCTGTCTTCTATTCAAAATGAGCTTCGGGATGGTAATGTCCATGTCCCACTTTTTTCACCGTCTTCCACCCAAACAGTGGCGGGTTGTTTGGGGGGGGGGGGAAGAAAAAGGTGGGAGAAGGAGAAAAAAAAAAACAGCAATTAGAGGTACCATATGGCAGAAAAACAGAGAGCACTTTGAAGACCTCCCAGGCTTAAACCTCGATCCGTATGTTGAGGAATTCTGCCATTTGTTGTGTCTCGTTATCTTGGGAGCGGAACACCTCGTTGGATTTCCCATGCTGCACTTTCCGCGCGCGTGGTCCACAACAGAACTGCCGTCAGTGAAATTCATACGGAATTATCTTTTAATCCCGCCCGTCCTCGTGAAGAATCCCTGAGGACTCTTTGTGCACTCATTAACACTTTCTTTCCTTATGGCCAGTCAAGTAGAGCCGTCAGAATTGTGAAATAAAGCCAGCATGATGGCGAAGCTGCGTACTAAACATCCTTTTACTTCTGTCGATTTTCCAAACGAGCGCCTGCACGCGTGTACTCTCCGTACCGCTAGCGTTTGCGTGAAGAATGAAACACTTCAGGGTGTGCAGTAACAGGAAAATAATCACTTAAGGGTGTTGGTTGCGTCCTGTTTCTTTTCTGCTTCTCGTCCCACAGCAGTTTGCCAAACAATTACAATTATTTATTTATTCATTAAAGGAGGACACACCACACTTTTTATCCATTTCTATCCATTTGTTTTATCCATCCTGTTTTCACTCACAGTCGTTCCCCCACCAGCCTCATTTTTACACTCTCTTGGACCAAATAAGACAAAAAAAAAACCTCAACTTGTCACGTTACCGTGAAACCAGGAAGCGTAAAACTCCTCTATCCTGGAAACTTAGTTACACTTCTGACTGTTACAAAGCGCTGACACTGGAGACTCCTTCCTTATGATACTACATTGTTCTGTCGGTATTTGTATATTATTATTATTATTATTATTATTATTATTATTATTATTATTTTTCGATTATGTTGAACGTCCGCCGTAGAAAGTACCTGTGTATGAGCCGTTACTATAGAAACGAATTCATACAAATTCAAACTAGAGAATTCATCAGCGCTGAGGTATAGATGTTATTGCACTATTATTAGTATAATGTTTTCCATACATCAGATTAATTATCTCAGTCAAACCAAATAGGATTGAGTTTTGTTTTTTTACGCAAACAGTAAATAGTCTAATTATATATGCACATGTCCTGTAGTTGTGATGATATTGATGATAGCTGTTTATCTATAATACTATGTGTAATAATGCAAAATATTTGTATGATTTTTTTAAATATAAGATGAACTGTATTGTTTTAATCCTCCTACAATGAAAAGATATCAGATGATGTTAGGTTGTAAATATTCCAATATATTTGATTTTGGGATTATTTCAGATTTTGGAATTGGACTGGTTTTATTGACTATTGGGCTTTATTATTATTATTATTATTATTATTATTATTATTATTATTATTATTATTATCATCATCATTATGTGGGCTAGTTTTGAATTGCATGTTTTGCTAGGTGTGTAACACAGACCTGTCAACTCTGGCTTTCTGATAGAAACACAGTGTGTGTGTGTGTGTGTGTGTGTGTGTGTGTGTGTGTGTGCGCGCGTGTGTGCGTGTGTATGTGAAATCATCCTATTTGGCAATTTAGAGCATCTGATGTCAGAGAGCGTGATGATGGATGTGATATCCAGGCATCTGGAAAGAGAAATGCAGTTCTCTGGGATTTGAACGACCTCATAGACTATTTGGGGGTTGGGGTGGGGGGGGGGGCCCTGATTTTAGTCCTTTCGAATACCACCAGTGAGAAAGTAGCACACCAGTGGCAAAGAGAGAGAGGGAGAGAGAGCAAGCAAGAGAGAGGGATAATGAGGAAGAGAGACACATGGAGGTCATCTCATGTACTTCAGCTCTCTCTTTAAGCCCAATCACAGCACTGCTGGCACAAAGCCACATGAACAGAGGAAAAATAAAAAGCCATATTGGCTTGGCGAGCTGCCATAGTGGCAGTGTGTCATGTTATGCCAGAGATGGCAGGGACAGGAGCGTTCTGTGCTGACCAGCACTGACAGTCACCTTGAACACTGTCTGAGGTTCCCAGCTCTCTTTACGCAGTGTGTAGACGAAGGAACGAAATATTTCAAAATGTAACAAAATTATTTAAATTCTATCTCAGTATTAATAATAATAACACTCAGCCTCCATTCTCTGCAACTATTTTATGAAATGAAATAGTGCTGCATGTGTGTATGCATACCTGTGTGTGTGTGTGTGTGTGTGTGTGTGTGTGTGTGTGTGTGTGTGTGTTTTTGTAAATGTAGCTGTTCCTCTTTTCATTCCATACAATGCGCTTCCCCAAAGCGTTCAATCCGATTAGAAGGTCCATTCACCTGCCAATCAGAGTGTGTAATCGCCAGATCAAACTCAGTAGGCCGCCGCCCAAACACTACAGAGCGAGTGAACACAGCCGTGCCCTGATAATGATCCTCTTGTGCTGCTGTCAATCAGGGAACCAAACAAACTGTGTCCAAAGGCCTTTAAAGGGCAAGTGTGTAGTGTTATACCTGGCAGTCTGTGGATGAAAAGGTGTTTGAGCTGGTGTTTTAGCTAACGGACGGGAAAATCTAAACAGAATCATTTATTAACTGTATCTAAGATAAAATAGTTTTTCTTGTCAGAAGTTAGCAGATCTCTAGAGTCAATTCATGAAATAGTAACTGAGTCAATTCCTATATTAAGCATGTTCTAAAGGTAGGCCATAGTTGAGTCAATTCGTCAGACTATAGCTGACTCGATTCGTCATAGCATAGCTGAGTCAATTTGTCAGACTAGAGATGAGTCGTTTCTTCAGACCATGGCCAAGTCAATTCCTCAGTCCATGGCTGAGTCGGTTCATAAGATCACGGCTGAGTCGATTCGTGAGAACATAGCCAAGACAATTTGTCAGACCACAGCCGAGTCAATTTGCTAGATGACACCGGGGTTGATTCGTCAGACAGTAGTCGATTCGTCAAATGATAGGCGAGTCAATTCGATTCATTAGACAAAAAGTGAGTCGGTTCATCAGACAGTAGCCAAGTCGATTTGTATCGGGCAATACCCGAGCTGATTCTTCAAACAGTCAAGTCTATGTGTACTATAATATCTATCTATATCTACTATAATAACATGTACTATAAGTAGGCTATTGGGTAGCGCTTTTGCCTGAGTCAATTAGTTTGACGAGAGTCAAGAGGATTTGTCAGACAGCAGCCTGGTCAATTTGCTAGACAATAATTTTACAATAGGATTTGTCAGACCTTAGCTCAGGCAATCCGTCGTACATTAGGTGAGTCAATTCATCAGAGGAGTCAATTAATCAGTCAGGAACTGGTATGGCTAATCAGACAGTAGCCAAGTGGATTTGTGTCAGACGTTAGCCAAGGCAATTAGTCAGATAATAGCCGAGTTGATTCATCAGACAATAGCTGAGTGGACTCATACTATAGTAAACATGTTCTGTTGGTAGGCTAATGGGTAAAACCTTTGCCTGAGTTGATTCGTCTGACAGTAAACAAGATGATCTGTGAGACGGTAGCCGAGTCGATTCGTCAAATGATAGCCGAATCGATTTGTCAGGCAAAAGCCAAGTTGATTAATCAGATGATAGGTGAATGGACAGTCAGACAAGAGAATGGACAATCAGACAAGATCGAGAGCTGAGTCGATTCCCCAAATGACAGCAGAGTCAATTCGTCAGATTATAACAGAGTTGATTCACGATATCCAAGTTTATTCGTCAGATGATAACTGAGTCGATTCGTCAGACAAAGAAAAGGTGATTCCTCAAATGATAACAGTTGATTTATCAGATGATATCCAAGTTGATTCTTCAGATGATAGCATGTTGTATGGTGTGTCTTTCTTTTAATAAATGAAAAGTTATAATAATTGGTGGCTTCATCACAACACTCCATCCTTGGGTTTTATTCTGTAATTATGCATCGCTTTTGAATGTGTTATGAAGGCCTAAAGGAGGTGACTTTCAAATGATGTGTTATCAGATTGTCTTTGTCCTCCTTCTTCTTCTTCTTCTTCTTTTTTTTTTTTAAACCATGCATCTCCTTTAAACGGAAGTCTGGTTTTCACCATCTTCAGTGACAGTAATGTGGCCAGCCCGCTCTGACTGACAGTAACTGATTAGATGGTCCTCAGATAATGTGGCTCCTTTAGCCTCCAGAAACATCAGTGGCACTAACACTCGCCTGCAGGTGCAAAAAGAATTTGTATTTATCTTACAAAGGCAGCTCGACAAGTCGATTTTCCCTGCACGTCAGACCGTTCCCTGAAACAATCAAAAGAAACGTGAATTCGTTGCCTCTGGCAGCTCGTGTGATGTGGTGAAGGTCAGAAGGGCATCTGTTGACCTTGCGCCAGGGATTTGGATCCCTGAAGACTGCTTGTGTTTGATGAGAGCTGTGTAGGAGATCGTCTCTCTCTCTTTCTCTCCCTGCTGTCCTTAATGAGTGCCTATGCGCTGCCTAGAGCACACACGCTGTGGAGAAAGTAGAAGCGATACAGTGTCCATCAGCAGCCTCCCAGGCTGTTCCCTGAATCCATTCTTCACTCTATAAAGCGAGCAGTGTGTGGGATGAACAGCTCAGCCTGTCTGACCTACTTCTGCCCTCAACACCACTTGCTTTTATTCAGCCCTGAACGTCCACCAACCTTCTTTTAGCATCTCTGATACATATCACAAATGGACTGTATCCATCTGTACTGGTCCTGTTAGAAATGTTTGGGAACAACTGAAATGAGACACTTTGCCTATAATTGTGGTGTGAATATACAGTGGATATAAAAAGTCTACACACCCCAGTTTAAAATGTAGGTTTTTGTGAAGAAACTAATATAAATCATGCCACATCTTTTCCACCTTTATTGTAATATCGCAACCAACACAATTCAAGTGAAAAACAAATCGAACTGTTTTAGGGAAGAAAGAAAAAACTTAGTAACTGTGTACACCCCCTAATAACGGGGCATAATCCTCAGAATTAACCAATCACATTCAAACTCATGTTCAAAAGTAATTATCATACACCTGTCATCAGTGAAATAATGCTAGTTCACCACATTATAAAGATCAAAGATCGTGGTCCTCAAAGAGCTTATAAAGCGTCTACGGGATCTTATTGTCAAAAAAGTATCAGAAGAGGGGTACAAAATAATTTCCAAAATGTACCATGGCCACCACCAACAAGTGAACAAAATGAAGCATCACAGTGACATCACCAGGAATAAGATGTCATCCAAAACCGACAGAAGAAAACTTATCAAGGAGGCCAAGAGACCTACAGCAGCATTAGGATCTGCAGGAATATCTGGAAAGTACTGGCAGTCCCTGTAGGTGACAACAATCTCTCGTATTCTTCACATGTCTGGGCTATTTCACAATAAGCCCTTTCTTACAGAAATAAATAAATAAATCCAAGCCCACCTAAATCACCCAAAACCATGTGACAAACTGTGTTACGGTCTGATGAGACCAAGGTAGAACCTTTTGGGACACAATTCAAAAAGATATATTTGCCACAAAAACAAGACAGCATATCACCCCAAAGAACACCACACCCACGGTGAAGCACGGTGGTGGCGGCATCCTGGCTGCTTCTCTTCAGCTGGGGCTCCGGGCAAGATAGAGGGAATCATGATTAGCTCCAAATACCTGTCTATTTTAGCACAAAACCTGCAGGCCACTGTTAGACAGCTGGAGACGAAGAAAAATTTCACCTTCCATCATGACCCAAAGCACAATTCCACAAAGGAATCATCAAAGGACTGGCTTCAGAGGAAGAAGGTCAATGTTTAGGAATGGCCCAGATCTAAATCCTATCAGAACCCTGTGGAATGACTTGAAGAGGGCTGTACACAGGAGATCCCCCTCACAATTTGACAGATCTGGAGCATTTTTGCAAGGAAGAGTGGAATAAAATCTAATCAGGATGTGCAAAGTTGCTAGACTCTTACCCAAAAAGACCGAGTGCTGTATTACAAGCACAAGGTTCTTTAACACGGTATTAGTTAAAGGGGTATGAACACTTATGCAACCAGGATATTGTAAGGTTTTTCTCTTTTTTTTTTTCTCTCCCTAAAACATTCTATTGTTTTTTTCACTTGAATGTTGGTTGCTACATCACATTAAAGGTGCAAAAAGATCTGACATGGTTTATCATCACACAACCCTACAATTTTAACAGGGTTGTGTAGACTTTTTCCACTGTGTATCAGTGATTCTATAATAAACCTGTGATTTGCAGCTGCACTACTGTCAGAGCTGCTGTTATGGAAAACTAATCAACAGCTTCTGACCAATCAGAATCCAGAATTTAAAACTTAATTTGTATGCAGTGACCAATCGCTCAGAGAGTAGAGGAGGAAAATACGGCTCGCATTACCGACTACTACTAATGTGTGCCACTGTGAATTTCTAAATATGTTAGAGACATTTTGCAACTCTCCAATGCCCATTGTAAGAGCATCAGACTTCAAATGTCTCGAAGCAGAGGAGGAAGGTCTGAATTGTGGTAATCATTTCAACTTGTTCGCCAAAAAAAAAAAAAAAATCATTTATGCAGACTTATTACAGCGGCTCTGTAATTAGCCATGCTAATTAGCCAGCATTAGGAAACGATTCACATCTGAAAAGGTCCACATGTGTGTTTAGCCAGAGCGCTGAATGGGGCACGAGGGCTCTTCTCACGTCGGGAGACTTCCGCCATCCTCCAGCCCAGGAAGGAAGCACACATAACTGTGATTTGGCGAGACACAGGCAATGTCTTTTTGGCTTTAATGGCTGGTGAAATAGGGAAATAGGTGTGTGTGTGTGTGTTTGTGTGTGTGTGTGTGTGTGTGAGAGAGAGAGAGACATGGCGAGAGATAAAGACAGCACCTGTTTGTTCCTGCAGGGGGTTCATTAGTGCAGATTTATGGAGTGGATCATTATGGGATGGAGATTGGTAGACGTTCATATTGAAAGCGTGTCCTCGGGGAAATCTCTAATGGAGAAACAAAAAAAAGGCAAGACCTTTTATTAACCCATTTGATCCCAGCAATGAGATTTATGCCTGGAATTTTATTTCCAGTTTGTGTTTCAGTTTGATTTTATACACACAAAATCAGTCTACTTATGGTATGCGCCTGAGACTGAAGATGCTATAATACATACACACATAATATAATGTATTATATTAATAGTATATGTTATAATATATGATATATACATAATATCGGATTTGACATATTTTTTATACACACTTAACACACTTATCCAGCCTGAAACACACTTGAGTGAGTCGTCTCCACACGTTGGACTTTTGGCTCGACTCCGCCTGTGTAGGAGGAGCTAGATCAGATCCGACTCCTCCCCATGCATTATTTGCTGTGTCTCAAACTGGAAAAAAAGGGCTCTTCAAGGATTCTCCAAGGGTTCAATGGATAATTCATGGTTCTTAGCTTCTACACAATGGTTCTGCTGTGTAGAACCATAAAACAGAAGGGGTTCTAAGTAGGTAAGAACCCTTAACTATCCAGTGAACCCGTAAAGAACCCTACAGTGTATGTATTAACTTGGAAAACCTGCGGTACAAACTCCAAATTATTGGTTATTCTTTTCTTCTTTATATCTAGAACCCCTCAGGTGTTTTAAATCTGCTAAAGTGTCTTGGTACTTGGTACACTCTTAGAGAAAAAAAAGGGTTCTGGTGAGTTCTTTAAGAGGTTATTGGTCCACTTGAAACCAGAAATCAGAACGGGTGCCAGGTGGAACACTCAAAACCTTTTATTATCCAATGAACCAGTGAAGAACCCATTTTCTGTAGGAATTCCTGTCAGCGCAGACCAGTCTGGGCATTCTCCTCTGATCTCTGTCATCAGCAAGGTGCTTCAGCCTGCACACCCTCTGCTCACAGGATGTTTTTTGTTTTTCGCACCTTTCTGCATAGACTATAGACACTGTTGTGTCTGAAATTCCCTGGAGCTCAGCAGTTCTCCAGCTCTGCCCAGCAACCATAAAAGGTTAAAGTCACAGAGACCACATTTTTCTTCATTCTTATGTTTGATGTGGACATTAACCGAAGCCCTTGACCCGTATCTGCACGATTTTATGCGTGATGCTGCCGCCACGTGATTGGCTGATTAGATAACGGCATGATTGAGCAGGTGTACAGGTGTTCCTATTAAAGTGGACAGTGCGTGTATTCTGAGTGATTGTTGCTTTTGGCCACATTTGCATCTGGGTTGATAAAAAAAAAAAAAAAGTTGCTGGCTGTTGAATAACCAGGGTTGTTACAGTTTAATACCCTTTTTTGCCCGAGAGTAATTGTGGCCACGCCCCCTTTCTTCAACGTGCTAGTAGGCTAGTTTATAAAGAATCAATGTATTATTAATACAGCATTCACACAAAGAGGCTTAATTAAAGGTAAAAGGTTTTCCGCCAGCTCGTTTTCTCTTTCTCATACACACACACACACACACACACACACACACACCCTGGCAGAGTCTGCTGGTGCTGCTTCTGAAAACACACGAGGTAG
>CM074934.1:15952194-15971164 GCA_037576815.1 Pangasius larnaudii
ACTTCTCATATCTTTAACACACTGTTAAATTTTACTTATCAGCAATGCTGTATATGAAGGTAGAACAATAGGGGGACTAAAGCAGAACCTTGTAGGACGCCTTATTGCACTTATATAGGCTCGGAAAAGAGTAAAGTCGGCCATTTTCTTCTGTCAATTAATTGCATTTGTACTTAGGATTTAGGAGACGGAGGTTTATATTTGTCTTGTCTTCAGTCTTACGTTGCTGTGCTGATGAAGCTGGCTGAACTGATTTGTATAATATTGTGTATATTTGTATAATATTGTGTAATATCTGTGTAGAAGTGAAAACCAATGTGTCAATGTGGGCTGGATATATAGTTTGATATCTGGATATAAGAGTGAAAGCGTCCATTTCTTCTATTATTTTATTTGTATTTGTATTTAGGTTTTAGGAGAAGGACGTTTCTGTGCCTGCAAACTTTGTTTTCAACACATTTGTTTTCATTTTTATGTATGTGCACTCTCAAATTTGTCCAGACTGATTTGTATAATTGTGTGTCATCGGCGTGTAAAGTCAGCACGCACAAAGGTGCTAGATATAAACATAGAACAATGGAGGACCTAAAACAGAATCTTGTCGGACACCTTATTACACTTAATAACCCTTCGAAGAGTGAAGGCGGCCATTTTGTGGCATTTTACTGAATTTGTATTTAGGTTTTCGGAGAATGAAGTATCTGTTCATTTTAGGTTTTCTGTTTTTAATTTTTACGTAGCTGTGCTGCCATAATTGGCCGAACTGATTTGTATAAATCATGAGCGTAGAAGTTGAAGCCAACAAACATAGAAACATAGAAAAAAAAGTGCCCTTAATTAGCCTTTGAAGAGTAAAGGCGACCATTTTCTTTGGTCGTTTTACTGTATTTGTGCTATAATTATTTAATTTATTTATAACATACGTGATATATTGGTATCACATGGCATGAACACATGGCTAACTTAGATTGTGGCTCTTAACAATCTATATCATAACAATGAAAAATATTATAGTTCTGTGTCTAATATCAGATTAATTGCTAAAATTCAGGCAAAGAATGGCAGAATGAAAGAAGGAGAAGAAAATGAAGGTCATTAGAAAGAGAGAGAGAGCGAGAGAGAGAGGTGACTTTGTGCATTAGTTACCTCTCAGAGGTCTACCCCCCTTCCCTCCCTCCTTCTTCCCACCTCACATGATGCAAATCGCCTTCTCCCGTGAATCTCCAGCTCTCTAATTCATTGCCTCGAGGCGCAAGATTAATCGTTACCATTATTAAGATAACACAGAATGAGAATTCCTCAAATTGTCCCTTTTCGCTCGTTTCTCTCCGCAGGTGTAACAAAAGAGGATTACAAAATGAGATTCAGGGTTCATATTAATATATGGTCAATTACTCGAGTCATATTAGTTTGATCTTTGCTGTGAAGGGGAAAAGGAGCAGGATGCAAGTGTGAAAATTAGCATTAAGCTGTTACGCCGACAAACCGTCAGATCAGTGTGTGCAGCGGTGGAGTGTGTGTGACTCCACTGGTTGGTGTGTTTATTTCAGAATGTACTGTATTGCGTTGTATATTTTTAAAATCAGGCCCCGTTGTTTGGCTCTAAATATCTAAACCTAAATATCATAAACCACAATACACGCCGCTAACACTTTAGTAATAAGTGGTAATAAGTGGATAATGACGTAATAATACTACGCAAGGCCACTCCAAGAGTTTAACAACAGTGATCAACATGTACGTTTCCTAACTGTTACTAAATAACAAGTATTAATAATAGAAGTTTTACACTGATCCATAAATGACATGCTAATTCTCTCGTTGCTAAATAATGTCAGTGGACATGGAAAGTCTTCACGACAGACGAGTTTACGCTTTGCGGTTTCTCTTTATCATGACAAGCTGTGTTTTTTTTTTTGTCTTATTAACTTATTATGAGAAGAAAAGGAAAGACTGGTAAAGAAAGAGATTATATCTGCTGTAACATAAATGATAACTGACTTGTTTTGCAGAAATACACAGAAATACAGAAATACATGCAGAAATGGATAAAAAAAATGACGACATCATTCTTTAATCGATAAAAGAATGTAATTGTTGGCAAATAAGCTGTGGTATAAGAGGAATAAAACACTTCCGGATGTGCTGTTATAGGAAAATAATCAACTTTTGTGGTAGTAATAGTAACTCCGCTTCGTCACTTGATTATTTTCCCGTAACAGCACATCCTGAAAGTGTTTTATTCCTTACGTGTTATGTCTCTTAAAGGGTCAGGCGAAGTATTACACATAAGCACGGTCATGGATGCGACGCTAGACGATTATTTCCAGCTTGTTCTCCAAACTATCCAGAAATACGGACGGTTACAATGATATTCTCATTAATCGGTGAATTATATCCAGTGCTGTTGTGCTCGTTTTACATGTAGATCTGCCTACGCAGGAGTAGACTGAGCTTACACAGAATAAAGGCTGGACAATGAAATACCTGTAACGGTATTTATTAATCACAAATTGTATCACTAAGCTTCGCATTAGGCTAATTATATTCTACAACTAAAAAAATCGGCATATTATTTACATATAATTATAGCGTATGAATCTTATTCTAGCGTTGCCTTGCTCACTTGTCAGCATTGCAGTTAATTTCTGGCACTAATTACTAGAAAATTAGCATAAAATGTCTGGATATGAACTTTGTATGATAAACTTACTATGCTGTCACGTTGTAGCACCTGATCTTTAAACTAAAATGCCACCAGAATGTTTACGTATCGTGATCTGTTACAAATTCCTTATCGATTGTGACTTACTTAAAAAAAATCAAATAAAATGATAGACTTCATGGAAAGCGTGGGACGAGGTCCGGATCAATGCTACGGCACTGAATAGCGTTGCACTTAGAGATTACATGAGAATCTTTACTTCTTCAGAACCTCAGTAATGTGATAGCGTCTGTGCCTTGAGCCTGGACATGTCTTTAAACGCGCAGGAAACTGTGTGTGAATGTGAAAGAAGCCGAGAGATGCGGGGACGCAAGACCGAAAGCCTTTATCTGCCTAAGAGCACCGATGTGATTAGGAGTGAGAGGAAATGTGAGAGGAGGAGATGATGTGCAGAATCAAGGGTGTGTGTGTGCGTGTGTGCGTGCGAGTGTGTGTATGTGTGTGTGTGTGAGACAGATTGGATGGAAAAGCACGTACGAGACGGAAACCCTCCATTTCAATTTTGACAAATCCTCTTAAACAGGGTTAGGGCTTAATTACGTGATGCTCAGCGTCGTGAACTCATTTCTCACGCCGCTGACGGATAGCAGCGCAGACTAGCTGACGGCGGCTTCGCCGAAAAACCTGACGAGGGTTTCTTTTTTTTTTTTTTTTAGTGTTGAAATTTTAGATATTTATTTATTTTTTCCCAGAGATCCCCAGCTGTAGCAGCCTAGTTAAGCACTACAGGCTGTTCTGAGGCCCATTAGCCCTCTCAGTTCCTGGTGTAATTGCCTGACACAGGCACAGAGCCATGGCACATTTAGGAGGCTTCAAACAGCCTATTAAAGCTCTTTATCTCCATCACACGTGCCGATCCTGGTAAAGAGGGAGCCACAATATGGAAAATAGGGACATGTCGAGAGGCAAAGCGTTCATCATGTCATTCATACACACTCGGAGAGAAAGCCACTAACCGGAAAAAAAAAAAAAAAACAGTCAGTGTGACTACATATGCAAAGTATTTCTTTCATCTGCCGTATCTGACGTTTATTCATTCCAGCGCTGTTTGATTGGTCAGAAAGTGCTGATTTCATTTTCTGTAAATCATAACTTCATATGAATGCGCCCCTTCTGATTGGTTATCATTTCTGTAGTAACAGGTCATTCACACGAACAGCTTAAAAACGACGTTTTCTGTAAGAAGTCGTTACTTTAACGTTCATTGTTTCGCGGTTGTTCCATAACGTTAAATGTAACTATAAATGGATAAACAAATATTACAACTGCTTTCTAAGTGGAATAAAACACTTCAGGATGTGCTGTTCTAGGAAGATAATCACCTTCGGGATCGGTAACAGTAACTCTGCGTCATCACGCCATCCCGTCGGTGATTATTTTTCTATAAATCGGAATATCTGAGCTTTATTTTGTAGACGTTCCTACATTTCATCCTGTGCCCAAAAACCTCCTTCCACACTGATGCTGTGTCCTTTACTGACAGCCTCGACAATCAATTCCAATCAATTGCGACTCCGGCACGTGTAATTAGCTTAAGCCACCGTGCTTTATTCTCTCAATAGCCATTTCCCTGCTTTTCACGTTTATTTTTCATCACAATCAGCCGGCGTGCAGCTTTCTCACATGTAATCCCCCATTAAGTGAATTTAACTTCAATTATTTTGTGAATTATCACAGAGCTAATTGGAGTTTTGCGCTCGCTCCTCCTGTCTCACAACTGCTTAATTACACTCGTCTCTAAAACACATGCCTCTCTTCCTCTCCTCTCTTTCTCTCCCTCTCTCACGTTGACTCTAATTAAGGTCATCTCTCTCAGCGGATCTCACCCTCTCTCTCTCTCTCTCTCTCTCTCTCTCTCTCTGTTTCTCATTTTTTTTAAATTAAATTTCAGTCCAATGAGCTTTACTGTCCTCCCTCTCTCTCTGTCTCTCTCTCTCTCTCTTTCTTTCAAATTCTCTGTGCCATTCTGGCCCACTCTCTCTCTCTGTATCTTTCTCTATCTCTGTCCTGACTCTCTCTCTTTCTTTCTCTCTCTGTCTGTCTCTTTTACTGTCTCGCTCCCTTATTCTCTGTCCCTGTCTTACTCTCTCTCTCTCTCTCTTTGCCCTTCTCTGTCTCTTTCTCTCTTTCCGTCTCTTTCCTTTTCAGGCGCACTCTATCTGTCTCTCGATCTCTATCTCTGTCTCTAATTTTTGTTTCCTTCTCTCTCTTTGTCAGTCTCACTATCTCTCGGTCTCTTTCTCTGTCTCTATCCCTCGATCCCCGTCTTGCTTTTCTTTGTCTGTATGTCTGTCCATCTCTCTCTCTCTCTCTCTCTCTCTCTCTCTCTCTCTCTCTCTCTCTCTTTCTCTCTCTCTTTCTCTGTCTTTCTCCTTTTTGGTTTCTCTCTCTCCATCTCTCTCTGTGCTGTCTGTCTCCCAAATATATACTAATCTCTCTCTGAATTATTTTGCCACCCGGTTTCTGCTTCTTTCCTGCAAATCCGTCTCATGTGATGGGTGATTTTGGTGAAATCCTGTGTGTGTGTGTGTGTGTGTGTGTGTGTGTGTGTGTGTGTGTGTGTGTGTGTGTGTGGCAGTGAGTGGTTGGTGGATTAGTGAAAGGAAAAGGCTACATCGGGTCAGACAGTCTGTCATTTCTCTTCCCTGCATCAGCACTTTTTCCCTCAGGGCTTTAGGAAAGCAGATATATTCGCCGTCTACATTATGACTGTCCGATGTGACAGAAGCGGGAAAAAAAATGTCTCTTTCGTCAGCACAAAAACAGGATTTATAGTAAGACGTTTGTCACTTTGAAACATGTGTTCTTCACTGTGTGAATATTTAATGTACATACATTTTCACCACAACTACTCTCTACAGTTGTGAACACTACTTTTACATTTCATTTAAAACCCACGCTAACACCTGCGATTGGTCATGATCTTTTTTTTATTACCCCAATCCTTTTTCTCCTGAGCAGCGCGACCCGCCCCTGGTGGTAACGGATCTGTACGAGGACATTAAGGATGGCGTGATGCTGTTAGCACTTCTGGAAGTGTTGTCTGGCCACAAACTGGTAAGAGTGGCTAACACTTTCTACGATCGTCATACCTGTAATAAACTAAAAAACACTTTCATTTCTTACAACGCATTCAGTTCACTACTTTCAAAATTTATTACAAGCTGCATTGCCTGTTTTCATAATTAATTATAAAAAAGGTGTGTACTGTCTTACGGATGCGTTATGACATGTTATTTACATTATACACATGGTCTTCAGTGAGAAAGTCACCAGTAGTTTCTAAAATAAAGACTACACAGAATTACTGAAATCTTCCACTCAATAATTGAGAGAAATTGTTTCATTTTGCAAAATAATTTAAAGCCAGCATGCTGTCTTTAAAAAATATATGTGGTGCATGGCACCCCTTGGCACCCCTTGGCACCCCTAAAGAACATTCAAGATGAATACAAACATGTTGCCTTCAGAGGTTGCAGTACAATAAATCATCATCCATCAGCGTGACTTACAGGGTTATAAAGCAGTGCTGTGACTCTTTGACTATTTCCTCAGGATGTTTGATGATGATAAACCCCCAAACTCAGTGTATAACAAAGTATGAAGGTGAACTGGTGAATATTTTGGCAATATTTTGTGGCTCCCGAGAAGAACGATGGCATCAAGAATTCTGCTAGGTACCACATATTGGGGGGAAAAAAAGAAGTTTTGAACGAGATGATGACATGCAGGCAAATCCATACAAAACAGCCAGTACGGTCCGTGTTGAAAACCTGTCGTCTGGATAGAAGCAGACGTGCACATTCACAAACCTAAAAATATTAAGGAGCTCGCAATATTCTGCCTTGATGAGGCTCCAAGATCCTGTACCTCTAAATGTTTCCAATCCAATTAGACGTTAGACGTTACAGGATGACACTCAGTGCTGTTCGTGTCTGTTATAAAGGCTACACTGAATATTAATGATTGGAGTGCCAATAATTTTGAAACCTGCTCTATTAAAAAAAAAAATGTTTAGTAACATAATTAAGAGCATGTAACAGCATCAATTGTATGTGAATTGCAGATGTTATTCATTTTATATGTTATTTTTTCGCTCACCTCATGATGGGTGCCAATAATTGTAATTATAATGTTCAAGAATGCAGTTAAAAAGTCTAAATCTGAATATCTGGGGTACAAAAATAACCAGTGCCCTATTTCCAGTCTAGACAGTCTTTATATAGGACTCCCCTCAGTACACACACGCGCACACACACACACACACATATTCACACTAATACACACACACACACACACATGCATGATCAGGGTGCTCCCATAAGGCCAGCGTTGCCTCAGGTCCATGGTATGTTGCGCAAAATGGCAGACGGCGCTTTGGGTTTTCAGTCGCGCCGTTTCATTTATCCTCGTCTTCAGTGTTGCTACTTTTAATGTTAATCACAGACTCGCAGTATGCTGCGCGTCTTTGTTTCCATGTGTCTGACTGTACTCCCAGCTCTCTCAGCGTGAAATACTGAAACGTTCTTTCTCTTTGTTTTCCACCTTCTCCCTTCGGTCCTTTCCTGGTATTTGTCTCCCTTCCTTCCCCCCTCTCGCCGCAGCCTTGTGAGCAGGGCCGCAAGCTCAGAAGGATCCACTGGCTGGCCAACGTGGGAACAGCGCTGCACTTCCTCGAGGGCAGGAGGGTAAGCTCGTTCCTTTCCCAGAGTGCTCTGCTCAGGTGAAGCACTCCGGGTCATAACCGCTCGGCTTGACCCCGCCTAACCTTGACAGCCCCCCCCCCCCCCCCCTTTCTCTGTCTTTTTCTCACTTTCCTTCTCTCATTGTTCTTTCTCCTGAGAGAGATACACAGGGGCACTCGCTCAACTCACTTCACGCTGTGTTCTTTCCCAGAAATTCCTTACACAAACCAAGACAAAAGAATACTTTAGTATCAGAAATTCATTTGGTCCTTTATACTTACACAAATCTCAAACATCCTTATTATCTTCTTCATCCTTATTAAGTAAGAAATATAAAATGTAGGAAAATAAGCAACAACAAGGTGTTGTTATGCTAATTGGGGTGCCAATAATTTTGAAACCTGCACTATTTAAAAAAAAAAAAAAGGTTTGAATTGTGCTGAAAATTACATTATTATGTGTGTCATTCATTATATATATATATGCGTTTTCACTCACCTCATGAAGGGTGCCAATAATTATGAAGTTGACGTGGCCTAACAGAATGTCCTAAAGGGTTTTATTCCTCTTATACCACAGCGATTTCCCAACACATCACATCATTTAATAATGACACATCAGACTTTTTATCCGTTTATAGCTGCATTTAATGTTGGTGAACGTCCACAAAGCAAGTTAGAATATTAACCTTTCTTTCTTTCTTTCTTTCTTTCTTTCTTTCTTTCTTTCTTTCTTTCTTGAAAGCATGCTTTTAAGACTTCTTTCAGTCCATTATTTCTTTCTTTATTTCTTCCCTTCATTTTCTTTTCTTTCTTTATTTCTTCCTTTCATTTTATTTTCTTTCTGTCTTTCTTTCTTTCTTTCTTTCTTTTTTTCTTTCTTTCTTTTTTCTTTCCTTCATTTTCTTTTCTTTCTTTCTTTCTTTCTTTCTTTTCAGCTTCTACTTTTGAGGAAGATTTCCATTCAACACTTGTTTTAAGTCTATTTTGTTTTTCTGCACTACAACATTGCAGCTACAACGTTCTTCTTCTCACCGCTAAATCTGTTCATCCCCGAACCCGAGTGTGTATCTGACACTTTGATGAATGTGAGCAGCTCTGTGGTCCAGTCTGAACAAATAGGCGTCTATAAATCCAGTGATTGATTTACTGAGCGACGTGTGACGCGCGGAAAACAAGCGTCTTTATTTCCCTGTCAGGAATATGACCAATTTTAAACAAATATTTAAATAAGCATTGCATGGTAGATCTGCTGTGTGGTAGATATCTGCTCATTCCCATCATGCTCTTGGCCTAGCGCAGATAAATCAAGACGGAGAGCAGCGGAGTGTCGACTAGAAGCCATTTGTTTTCATTTGCTATAAATCAGCCGTGAGGTTCACCTTGGAGCCGATGCCTGGACATTATTCATTCTGATCAAGTCACTCATCCCCATTTCTATTAACTCCGTTCAGTTCCTTACTATTTCAATTTGCTGGGTTTGATTTGATTTGAAAGGGCATGCTCCTCACCCAGTTAGAACATATACTGTATATACACACTATATGGCCAAAATTATGTGGACACCTGACCATCACGCTCACATGTTAGCCTTCTTCAGAATGTTGCCAAAAAAATTGGAAGCACATAATTGTGTAGAACGTCTCTGTGTGCTGTAGCATTACAGTTTCCCTTCAGGAACTAAGAGGCCCAGACTCTGTTCCAGCGTGACGACGCCCCTGTGCACAAAGCGAGCTTCATGAAGACATGGTGTGTGAAGGTTGGAGTGGAAGAACTTGAGTGTCCTGCACAGAGCCCTGACCTCAACCCCACTGAACACCTTTGGGATGAACTGGAACACCGACTGAACCCCAGACCTCCTCACCAACATCAGCGCCTGACCTCACTAATGCTCTTGTAGCTGAATGAACACAAATCCCCACAGCCACGGAATAAATCCGGAATGGGATGTTCAACAAGGACATACGAGTGTGATTGGTCAAGTGTCCGCATACTTTTGACCATATAGTGTATATAAATCTGTTTAAATCTACCAAAATGTTGTAATATGATAAAATTGATCACTATTTGAATTTCATTTATTAGTGAATGTTCATGGTGAACTTACTATCACTTTCTTCCTTTCTTTCTCTTTGTTTGTCCTTCCATCCTTCCTTCTTTCCTTCTTTCCTTCCTTTTTTTTTTGCTTTTTCATTCATTTGGTAGTTTAGTTAGTAATTTAATGTTTGTTCTTTTATCCCTTAATTCTTTTTTTCTTGTTTTTTTTTCATTTGCTCATACATTGTTTTTTTTTATTGTTGTTTGTTCATTCCTTCCTTCCTTCCTTCCTTCCTTCCTTCCAGACTCTTTTTCTTCCTTTGCTTTTTTTGCTTTATGTGTTCATGTTTTTTTCCCCCCCCTTTCTTTTGTGTTTTTCCCCTTGTTTTCTTTTTTTCTTTTCTCTGTATGTTTGATGTTTGTTTTCCAGTCCGTTCAGTCTGTTGTTTTACACTTTTAAAGTTTTGGCTCATTGTGGCATGCGCTTCATACCTGAGTTTGAGTGGCGGATATCTTCTGGCCTTGATAAGCGATGCATGTCCGCTGGCTGTGGATTGACTTCGTCGTTTGATACCTTTCTGTCTGTTCCTCTCTCTCACTGATATTTCATCTCACCACCAGCTTTGTTTGCTCTATTCTGAGTCTCGCTTTTTCTAACAGTTTGACCTTGGGGATGAGAAAGGCGCTACATAAAGTAAACAAACAAACAAATAAATAATTAGTTATTAATTAATTCTGTGTGAACACCACAGGCAAGATGAGCGTCGTCAGCGACACTGTATCTGTTCGTACAGCACACGCCAAACTCACACTCACTCTGCTCTTCCTGCTCCCTCTTTCCTCAAAGGAGGTGAAAACCCATTCTCTCACACGGCTGAGGCTCAGCTACTGCAGTACTCTATCTCATCCTATTATCTCTCTCTCTCATGCTCTCTCACTCGCTCCCTCGCTCTCTCGCTCTCTCCGGGTCCTTTAATCTAGACACTTATCTATAGTGTATATTGTATTGCTGCAGTTCTTCCTGTGTGCATGTATGATAATAAATATTAATAGTATGTGTCTGATGCTACATTAAAGCTGCTGCATAAAAGAGGCTAAAAGAAAAAAAAGTCTCTGCAGTTGTAGCTTAAAGAAATGTGCGAAATAATTGTGATATTTGAAAAATAATCTATGGAGAATATTAAAAAAGCAGTGGAATATTTTCTACATCTTTCCTCATTAAATTCTCCACAGTCTATGAGTATACATAAATATGAACATTTCCTCAGTGATTCATTGAACCTGTATAAATATAATGTTACCATAGCAACCAAAATGATACTGTTCATCGCTGAGATCAGGTAACTAGTTAGCTAGATTAGCATCCTGGTTTTGGAGCATGCTGTCACCTTCTAATGATGGTAAAAATGTTCAAATCCTTTGGAGAGAATGAAAATCAACTTAAACATGTGCGTAACCCGACTCTGAATACGAGTAACTTTCCTACTACATAAATAGTGACGTCACTTTTGAAGTTAAGTCACTATCTTACCCAGCCTTATCAAACAGGTGGTTTTTTTTTCCTGTTTGAGTGTTTCTTAGCCCGTTATGTGGATTATGTGCGTTATGAATATTTAGTAAGTTCCTCTTTCATTTTACAGCACACAGACAGTCACTCCCAGCTTGCCTTTGTTTAACAGCATGTTTTCTCTTCTCTCTTTCTCTCACCATTACGTGTATCGTCTCTGCCCTCAGTCTGTGTACAGAGGATCTCCGGTTAGTAAAGGCTTAAGTGTATATAAATAACCACAATATTAATATTAATTAATAGCTTTGAGCAAGCTGTGATGATTAAATATCTTTTTTCTGACAGATCAAACTGGTTAACATCAACACCACAGATGTTGTAGATGGCAGACCCTCGATCGTCCTGGGCTTGATATGGACCATCATATTATATTTCCAGGCAAGAGTGCCCGAAAAACGAAATGCATCATTGTTAGCAGTTTCACTGAAAGCATATCGGAATTCCCATCGTCTGATCGCACGCTGTTTTCCATCCCCAGATTGAGGAGCTCACCAGCTCACTTCCGCCTCAGAGCGTACAGACTAGCAGCACGTCCTCGGTGGACAGCTCCAACAGCACAGAGGCGACCAGCCCGCCTGTCAAACGCAAGCCCCGCCTCTCCTTCCAGGGCGGAGCCAAGAAGGCTCTGCTTAAATGGGTTCAGAAAACCGCTACCAAGTATGAACTTTGATATACACTCTGACGCCCAATTCCTGTAATGAAGTGTGTGCTTTGTGTACTGACATTGTAATGTGGTCACATGATCAGGGATCCCTTAAAGCAGTGGAAAAAGACAGGGATCATCCGAAAATTCCCACTCTGCGTAATTTCCTGTGCTTTAACCAAATTCATACTGATACATCCTGAACATCTCATTGAGTTAATGTTGAACAGGCAGACGTTATTACATCATAAAATGTAGCAGCCAATCATGCTCCAGCACGTAAATACTGGCTATACATGACCAATTTACTAGTGAAAGGGGGCGGGGCTTGTATGTTTAGGCTTTTCTAATTGTTGTCTTTGTCGAATCAGGATTTCTTGACAAGTGTAAAAGTGTGGATTTTTCTGTTCTGTTCTGTTCTTCTTTTGTTGTTTATGACATTTCTTGTGGAACTGACAAGCATTTTATTGTTTAATATATAAAATTTGTTTCGACTTGTTAAAAACTTTTTTTTTCAGTTAGCATATTGTTTGACTTCAAGCACAGTAGAGTAAATAATCACACACTAATTCTTTTTATTCCTGCTTTCGTTATGTATTTTTTTGGGGTATTACAGGAGACTGGGTCTGGACGTCAGAGATTTCGGTCCTAGCTGGCGTTCCGGTGTAGCGTTCCACGCCGTCATCTTCGCTCTGCGTCCTCAGCTGGTGGACATGGAGCGTGTGTGGAACCAACCCAACAGAGCCAACCTGGAGGAGGCGTTCTCACTGGCCGAGAGAGAGCTGGGCATCCCGCGTCTGCTCGACCCTGAGGGTAATCATAATCCTATTAAATTATTCCATTATTCTTTATTGCATTATTGTTTACATCAGTTATTGTTTATATTGCACTGCCACATAAATGTGATTGACAACTTGACAAAAGTATCATATGTATCATGATATAAACTGTAGACAGTTTGGCTAATATGAATAAAAAAACTGAAAAGTTAAACCATTCTGGAAACAAGTTATGGATGTCTTAAGTTGCTGGTATGGCTCCGAAATATCTTTAACCTCTAAACTGTGTTCATTAGGCGACAAGTCTCAAATACCTAATGTTTCAAAGTCTGTATTTTCTGTGATTATGGTATGTATTACAATGGCAAGTAGCATTATTTTGAGACACTGGAAGACAGTGAAAGCCCCAGAATTGAAAGAGTGGGCCAGTGCAATGGTAGAAATCGCACCTTATGAATCCATGCTTAATCGAGTAAATGGTGTTAGAGAGGAGGGGTCGAGTTCTGGACATATATTACTGTAAGGTCTCAAACTGAATAGACAACTATTTTGTGTTCTGTCTTGCATTGTATTTTATTACATGTTCAAAATGTGCCTATAAAAATCTGTAACCTTGCATAATTATGGTAATGTTGTATTTCTGTTACCGATCAGCCTTCCAAAAAAAGCAATATAAACTTCAATTCCAAAAAAAAAAAAAAAAGGAAAAGTTGGGTTTAATGATACTTTTCTACAAATATTATTTACAAATATGTTTTTTGTTTTTTTTTACAAAACTACCTAAAATACTTTCTACAATTGCTTTCTACAAATATTTTCTAAAAATACTCTTGACAAATATGTTTTGCAAGTACTAATTGCAAATACTTGCTTACAAATGCAAAAAAATGTTAAAATGTTAATACACATTCTTCCTGTCAGTATTTTTACTGCAAATTTATATTCTCTTACAGTGAATTTTCAAAGTTTCAAAGTCACAATTAATTATTGGCATTTCAAATAAAATAACAAAAATTAAAAAAAAATGCAGAGATTGCTGAGGGAAGCCACAGTGAGGCCAACAGTCACTCTGAAGGAGTTGCAGAGTACAATGGCTGAGAGTGGAGTGAAGGTGCACCACACAACCATTTCAAGAGCTCTGCATAATGAAGGACTGTAAAGGAGCCATGGCTAGAAAGAACCTCAATTAACACCATCCCTACAGTGAAATATGGTGGTGACAGCATCATGGTCTGGGGATGCTTTTCATCTTCAGAATCTGGGCTTCTTGTCAAAATTGAAAGGGAGAAAGGACGGACTGGGCAATATTACAAGAGAACCTGCTTCAGTCTGTTAAAAAAAAAACAACAACAACTAAGGCTTAGGAGGAAGTTCACCTTTCAGCAGGACGGTGGTCTCAAACACAAGACCAACGCGAGAGGTTAAAATCTAAACACCGAATGTTTTTCTTGGGCGAAAATCACTGCCAAACAGTGTGAAAAGCTGGTGGGAGCTTAGCCCATTAGACCTAAAGCTGTTATTACAGCAAAAGGCAGTTCCACTAAGTACTAGTCTGAAACGGTAGAAATAAATTTTTTTAAAGATCTGCTGACAAATAATGAATTACCGGGAGGGTGAAGCCTACCACGTCCTTCCTCTGAAACACGTGAAAGCCAACCAACAGCATCTTTTCAAACTGCTGCTCATGCTGCATCATGGGGCAATGTAACACACTCAGAGGAAAGCGCTATCCACCCTCCTCTGCATGCATGACCTCAAAGATGCCCATGATTGGCTGGTATCTCTGATTGACAGGGGGACAGAGAGTATGCCCCTCCCACACAGAGAGCACAGTCAGTTTTGCTCTGCTGGATTTGGATGGCTGTGGCATTGTTGGGATTCAAACTCACGATATCCGGAAAACCGGGTGAAAGCTTTTCTGTTGTGCCTCTTAAAAAAAAAAAAAAGCCCAAATAATGAATTCTGCCTCTGAAAATGTGCTTTAAGAGCATTTTTGTTTGCATTAAAAAATACTGGCTTGAATACAGTCTGTGTAAGTAGTATTTGTAATCCAAATAATCTGAGGGGGGTTGAATACTTTTGCAAGGCACTGTAAATGTAATTGAGGTGGGTGTTCAGCTCTATATATAACACAAGTTGTGTTAGATTTGGGTTTTTTGTTTGTTTGTTTTTTTTTTAAAAAAAAAGCCTTTATATGCAAATATGACATGTGCTTTAGACGTGGACGTTGATAAACCGGATGAAAAGTCCATCATGACGTACGTGGCTCAGTTCCTGAAGCATCATCCAGACTCTGCAGAGACAGAGAGCGTCGGCCGTGAGGAGGAGGTACGGTCATTCCTCGCACCTCTAACCCTCCAGCTGCTTTTTAATCCTATCGTACTCTCATATTTGATATAATGCACGTGTTGACCTGCTATAGTGCTTCTCAGTTTGGAATAAAAAAAAAAAAAAATCTTTGGGTTTTTACTGTATGGTGCTTTTCATTGTGCATGGAAACATACTGCTCATTCCAATATGATTAAATCCTGTTATATCACAGCACCGAATGCTCCAATCTGTTTTCCTGTAGTTATTTTTCCTGTAACAGCACGACCCAAAGTATTAGATTCCTTACATGCTAAAAAGTGAAAGCACTATGTCTATGGTCGCATGATTTTAGGTTTTATTCTCTGTCCTTGTGTCTTTCTTAAATCCCGTTCTCTATTCTCTCTCTCTCTCTCTCTGTATTTCCTTTAATAACTTGTTGTGTTGTCCTCCTTTGCTCGTCATGCTTGCCTGTGTCCTGTAGCTTGGCTTTGCACCTCCCGTCTTTGGAGAAATGTCAGAGGTAGGCTCAGTCCCGTCCTATTCAGCGCCTGGAGGCATGCGGTTATGTTTGCTGTCGCTCAAATTACCTTCATTTACAAACACTATCTATATTCCTGATTAGAATGTGAATGATTCTGTATACACAGTGCACGGAATTTCCCACAGCCTGAAATCCTGTCACGCTTATTATCATTACATTAGCGCTAGAGCTCGGCGGCTCATTTGCATAACAATAGCTCCCCTTTGGCGTCGCACTAGATGTCGATGTTGTTGACAGTCAGATGATAAGCCTCAGCCCTCGGTAAATGAGGTTTTGTAAGAGGTTACCCTCATCCTGGCCTTCTTTAACTTACACAACGTGTAAACTTCAACCTTGCCAGATCAGCTCAGCGTCGTTACAGCGCTGTAGTCATTAGCGCATTCTGTATTATTTTAGCTCTAATGAAGCTGATTGGGACGTTTAATTGGTATGAGGAGAAATATCATGCGAGGGAATACCCAATACCCGACGGACCCGAGCAAGGTCATGGAGCAACCGTTCTCTCATTCTTCTTCACCCGACGGCATTGCGACACCGAAAGCAGAGATATTCATCATTAAAAGACGAAGAATGTCACACATTCACACTTGACACAAGCATCTTGGTAGAACAATGCACGCTGCCGTTCGCTCTGGTGGTAACGCTAACTAACAGGAATTGTCAAGTCAGCCTCCCCCCCCCTTCTGTCAGTTTCAGCCCCCCTGTTGGGTGGGCGGTTTGGGGTAAATGCACACGGTGATGAAAAGAAATATCTCACCCAGCAGGTCGTCTCCTTATAGCTGTAAATTGGACTGAAGTCAATCTGGGTTTGAACTCCTTATTGTAATTACGCAAAGCGCCCACGGCGTAGGCTGTGTAAAATGACTCCCCATGACGAAATGATGAGGTTTTAGCGTTTAGTCCAGGACGTTCATATTTGTTTGTCCATCCCTCAATCCTTCCATATCTGTCTCTGGTTGTCAGCGTGAACAGAGGAGTGTTCTGAGGGAGCTGAAGGTCTGGGCCGATCAGATGGACAGGGACTGTGCTGAGGCTCAGACAGATGCCGGAGACCTCACTCAGCAGTACCAGGTACACCGTTATACATCAAACAGAGAAGAATCACAACGTCAGACTAATAACAGAGATAAAAATGATCCTTCCATGAAGAGCGTAACGAAGCAGATCGATGGCGTAACGCTTTGTTTTTGTTTTTATAGCCTCCTACAAACAAGCTCCATAATACTGGTTTATACCACAGTGGTGCAGAAGTCTGGATTCTGATTGGTCAGAAGATGTTGAATCATTTACTGTAACAGCATGTCTGACATTAATGCAGCTGCAGATCCCAAGTTTATATAAACGCTCTCTTGTTCTAATACGTTATCGTTTCTATAGTAACAGCTCAGTCACCGGGGGCTTATACCATGTACGCTTCACGTTAATGGGATTACAAAAACGTGTGTAATTGTCGATACGGTGAAGTGCTTTGTAAGGAGATGACGTTTATTTAAGATTTTTGAAAGGAGTCTCCGGCGTAAGTACTTTGTAACAGTCAGTAAGTTTTCCCTTAATGTGAACGGAGTCCTTAAAAACTTTATCCTTATTAACGTCAAGAGAGAGAGAGAAAAAAAAAAGCTGGTGGGGGAACGAATGATTATCATCATTATGTAAATATAAGTGGATGAAAAGTATCATTTGTTATTCATTAAGAGCACATGAATAAATTGTGAACGTTAGCAATTTGCTGTGGTAGAAGAGGAATAAACCATGATGTGTTGTTATATATCAGGAAAGTAATCAACTCCGGTCGCCGGAGCTAATCGTCTTTCTTTCCTTGCTTTAAAAAAGTAATTATTAAGACATTTTAACTAAATTTCGCTGATGGGTTTTAGGGATTAACAAGGAAATTAGTTTGGATAATTACTTGCAGTGACGAGGTGTTCAGTCCAAACACTTTCGCTAGGCTTAAACATGGTCACAGACATCATGATCGTGTCAAGACGATCCCTTGTATAGTTTCTACATGAAGAGCAGTTAGTAGGTTTAATATTTTCTGGGTAATTGTTATAATATCCAGCTGGAGAGCTTATGAGAAGTACCTGACCATAACCAGCTGAACCTGTGCTGTGAAAGGAAGTGATGAGACAGCAGTCGGCTGGCGGTGTGTGTAATGAGTGTGTGTCAGTGGGCCGCCGGCCCGCGGGTGTGTTCCATATTTAACTAAGAGCTCAATGGGGAACCACATCGGGAAAAGAGGGAGAGGAATATAAAAACCGTGTGTACTCGAGCAAACTGTGTGCTGCCTTTTTTTTCCTTTTTCTTTTTTTTTTTTTGCTTCTTCGTATTCTTTTGTACCTTTGATTTTTTTTTTATGCTGGCATTTCATTGCTTGGTAAGCATATCCTTCACAGGCATGTTCTTTATAGGACAGCACATCGAGTTAACAAAAGCGTTGTCATTATTTTTAATTAAAAGTGTGATAAAACTGATTACATCCTGTGCACACATTATGATTTCATGTGCACGTGATATAAAAAAAAGTCTACAATAATATACTGTCTAGGATGCACTGGATCAAGTGCTATTTTGTAATCTGATGAACAATGAAGGTGGCGGCCATTTTATAGCGTCCGTCTCAGTCACGTTTTCTAACTTGCTTCCAATTTTGTGATGATTCATCCACTATCTATTTTTATCTTTATTTTTCCGGCTCCTATGTCACTAGGTGGTAAAGGCATTAGGTTTTCAAGATTCTCGTTAGCGGCTGAATGTTTGTAGGATTTTATATGGAATCATCATCGTGACCAGCGGATGACCTGATTAGATTTTGGAATCGATCCAAACAGCGTCAAGGTCACAACAAGGCCAAATGTCTGAAATAGCTTTTTCAAGAACAAAAAGGACCAGAGCTGACTTCTGCTTGTTCCTAATCGTAGTACATCTTGGTCCGTTTGTGTATTTTGTCGTTTCTCAGGTCTTTAAACATTTCCGCGAGCAGTATGAGATGAGGAGGAGACAAGTGGAGTCCTGCATCCAGTCCACTCAGAAGGACGGCATGCTCACTTCAGACCAAGCTCTGGTTAAACAGGCCTGGGAGAGATTATCTGCTAGGGTAAGAAACACACACACACACACACACACACACACACACACACACACACACATATGTACATACACACACATGCATGTATACACCATTACAAAAAAAGAACTTTACTACATTTAACTTTAGTGCAACTTTGGTTTTAAGGTAACGCTTTTTTTTTTTTTTTTTGAAGAGGCTACATTGAGCTTTCATAACACATTCATAAGCAGTTCCGTATATTGTTAATGTCATGCTGGATGATTTATGAAAGGCTCATGTCAAAGCTTGTGTAATGATCCCCAAACTTTTTGTGCAAACAACCCCAAGTGGATGTTTTGAATTTTCGGACACCTCAAGCCTTGACCGTTTTTCTAGATTTCTAATTTACGATAAATCTACGATAACATATGATAAATGTTTCTGCATATTTTCGGGTTGGTTTTCTCGACATCCGTTCTTCCACCGAGCCAGGGTCACTCGATGTTGTCGAGGATCTATCTGAGATGGGTGCGGACAGAGAAATTTGTCTGTAATTTCCGTACACTATTAATTTACATGTGGCTGTAATGAATATCACTTTCAGTAATGAACAAAATGTGTCTTCATATTAATATTTG
>CM074934.1:15971264-15981396 GCA_037576815.1 Pangasius larnaudii
ACACTATTAATTTACATGTGGCTGTAATGAATATCACTTTCAGTAATGAACAAAATGTGTCTTCATATTAATATTTGGAGCAATATTTAGTATTAACTCAATATTAATAAGAGTCCATTTGGTAAACCAAGCGACCGCACATGGGGTTGCGACCCTCAGTTTGGGAAACCGTGTTGTGTAATATGTAAGGAATAAATATGGGTGGATGGGTGTGATGATATACAATCTGACACAATTGCTTATTTTCACAAGACGCTTTATCCGTTTTTAACCACAGCAATTCGCTGATTATAACAGTGTGACCTCAAGCGCTTTATTCCTTACGTAAAAACTCATGAACTCATGTGCCGCGACACGGTGATGACGTCATTCTGTAAACTTTGTTAACTAGTTCCCACAGTGGTAGTAAAACCAATGGCGTGCCAAAAAAAAACATTGATTTTGGTTAATTGTGCTGTTTAACTTCAGCTCCTGGAGTGGCATCTGCAGCTGGATGGTGGGTTGCCAGATCCTCTGGGTTCTGTAGGTGTATGGCTGCATCAGGCAGAGAAGATCCTCCAAGAGGAGCTGGTTCCTCAGCAGACCCACGAGGAGACTGCCACGGCCATCCACCGAACACGGCAGCTCCATCAGGTAAATGGGAAATCACAGCGGGGAGGAGAGGGCAATGAGGAATGGTGTGTCTGAGCAGGAGAATGCAGGAGTGACTGTGATGGATGCGCGTGGCATTGTTTTCCGCAGGAGGTCCTCCGCCTCGTCGAAACACACCAGCAGACTTTCCAGCGTTTCCGCAGGGACCGGAGTGTCGGCGGCGTCCCCGTACCCGCCGAGCAGCTCCAAGACATGGCAGAGAGGTGTGAGAAAGAGAGGCGTGTCAAGATTAACGTCCTGATTACAGTGGTGAATTCAGCCTAACGTGAAATTTGCACCATTTCTGTATTTTACCACAAATAATCATCAGATGTGTTCATTCTAATTAGGCTTCTTATTAGATTTGTGCTGAAGTTCCACTGCTAACTCATAAGAGAAGTGACCAGTTTAGCATAAATCAAACTACATACCTACAGTTTTGCAAGAAACGATCACGCAAAACATCAAATAGAAGTCCTGTGGCCAAGGATCTGAATTCTCGACTCTGATTGGTCAGAAGGTGTTGACTCATTTCATAAAGCAGCAGCTCTGACAGTAGTTCTGGCTACAAGGCAAATCACAAGTTTATATTAATGCACTTTTTGTCGCGAATTATTATATCTGTTGTAACTTTTTCTACACTATATATGAATAATATCATACTTTTTTAAATCTCTTGTTAGTTAGATTTAATGTTGCGCATCAAGTTAGTTCCTGTCATCTTTTACGTTGTAGCAGCTAGAAACAGTCGTTCCCTCACCAGCCTGTCTTTTTTTCTATGTCTTAAAGTTAATAATAACAAAAAGCAGCTTATCGTGTTACGAGAAAAACACAAACGGTGAGACTTCTGTCAGCTGTTACAGCTGTTACAGTGAAGACACTGGAGACTCCTTCCACAAATGGTAATCTGTTTATGTTGAGCGTCCATCCATGAGCTGTTAACAGAGAAACTATAAGGCATTAGAACATTAATATAAACCTATGAGTTGCTGCTGCACTACTGTCAGAGCTGCTGTTATAGGAAACTAATCAACACCAATCAGAATTCAGCAGCGCTGTGGCCTAATATCAAACCATAACCCCTTACTGCCTGTCTGACGTCTAACAGATTAAACTACATATCTACCTCCTCACACGCTCATCTGAGCAAACTGGAATTCTGGGAGTGGAGGTACCGCATGCTGGACTTCCTGTCGCTGGGCGAATCCAAGCTGAAGTCCTGGATAATTAAATACGGACGACGAGAAACAACCGAGCTCCTGCTCCAGAGCTACGTGGTGAGTGTAGAGCCAGCCTGATCAACTGAGCCGCCCGGACAATTAAACACGGCTCATATGCTCGGCTTTCATTTCGCCGTAACATCAACCTTTTTAAATTCTCAGATGACTGAAGGCACACGCATTGTTACGACTTCGTGTCACAAGTGCAGGGACGGAAAGTAACATCTACATCTACATGTACTGGTGATTGTACTTGAATACACGGTTCACTGTAACGGTACTTTTTTGCGTATAATTAAATCAAAGTACTTGATTTTTTTTTTTTTAAATAAAATATTCAGCTTGGCTACAGTAGTTTTTGATCACTGTTAAAAAAATATATTAATAATAATAATAAGTTTAACCCCAGAAGGCTGTCAGCCAATTAAAAGCTCGTATGTGCAAATTTTTTAAATAATTCAATTTCGAGAGCCAATCAAAAAAAAAAAACCTGCTGAAACTCTAAACTTTAGGTGCCAGATTCTTAACAGCGATGTCTGAGATGTTGATATTGATGACGTATCTTCAGTTTTAAACAGCGTGACAATGATTTGTGGGCTAAAACCCATGGAGGTATCAGTATTTCGCAGCTCAGTATTTTAGCAACTCACGGAAACGTGTACAGGTTAGCCAGCTCAGTGAGCTAGACTAGCTAGCCAGATCTTTTGATGTTTTGCAGTATGAAACCTCGGTATTAAACTTACAATGTCACTTCGATGTTTGGTACCGATTGCCTGTTGTGTTAAATATATCAGTGTTGCTACAGCCTACTGTCTATGTTAATGTGTAAGGAGAATCTTTGCAAGATAACTAACTATTAGCTATACAGCAGCTATTAACATGAGCTAGCTAGCTAATCAACCCAGCAAGCTACTGAACCCCTAACAGCATTCAGTTAGCCACTTCTTGCTACTTAATTTCAAGCGAGCTATGCTGAAGCGAACACCACCTCCATCATGGACAGTATATAAAGAAAGGTACGTTTAGCTGGAAAGCTAACTTCAGCTGTTTTTAGTTTCAGTAGCTTGCTCAGCTATTTAGCTAGCTAGCTCGTGTTAATTTAATTATTCATGTTAATTGTTCAAAAATGCATTGTATAAAGTTATACAGATTTTTTTACCCAGAATGCTCCTGAATCTTTTTAATTGGTATTAAATGCCAATGATTATTATGATGGCGTGTTTTATATCCCTTAATCCCAGCCGCCCTAAAAACCACCACAATCCATTAGAAATATCATGTAAAAGACTGTAATTGGAATTGGCTTAATGGTTTCCATTAAGACTCTTATTACTACTGCTAATAAATTCCACTAGAACTCAACAGGGCCTCGTGATGGGAACTGGATTACCTTCGGAATAAATTAATCCGTTATGTACAACACATTTGAATAAATTTCCACTACAGACCTCCATTAAAAACCATTAGGACTCACTACAAATCTCTAATGGTTTCTAACATATATATATATATTTTTTAGCATAGAGCTAGTTTCAAGTGTACTGAGGAGTCCACATTAATTTGCTAAACCTAAGGTACATTTTTTTTCCCCATCATTAACCTGTGTTCTGTTTGTTTGTTCTGTCACTAGTCATTTGTCGAAGGCGAGCACTTCTTCCAAAAGTACGACTCCATCTACGAGGCTCTAAAGAAGGCCGCCGTGCTTTACATAAGCTCTGACACTTCAGGTGAGAGTCTTGATCATGAAAAGAAAAATCTTTACAGAAAGCCTGCATGCATGCATGCATTATTTTAAATGGTTACTCTGTACATGTCAGAGCTTTTCGTCAGTGCTGTGCTTGACATTGGAATTACACAGATGTGTGTGTGTGATTTAGCTTATCTTCTTCCAGGAGCCCTGTTAAGATCTGGAATGTTGACAACCTTATTTAAAGTGGTCGCGAAGTGGCTCGCGTGTTATTGCACACCTGCTCATTCATGCAGTTATCCAAACAGCCAATCACATGGCAGCGTAAAAATCGTGGCGTAAACTCATGCCGATGCAGGTCAGTTAACGTTCACATCCAACATGGTTAAGACGTTGGACTTCTGATCAGAAGGTTGAGAGTTCAAATCCCCAGCACCACCAAGCTGCCACTGCCGGGCCCTTCAGCAAGGCCCTTAACCCTCAACTGCTCAGGTGTATAAATGAGATAAATGTAAGTCGCTCTGGATAAGGGGCGTCTGCCAAATGCCAGAAATGTAAATGTAAATGTAAATGAGGAAACGTGATGTCAGAGACTCTGGCTAAGGCATGGTGTTGGTGCCAGTTAATGGTTAGAGAGTCATACTTGTAACCCAAAGGTCGTGGGTTCGAGTCTCAGGTCTGGTAGGGATTGTAGGTGGGGGGAGTGAAGTGACCAGCGCTCTCTTCTACCCTCAATACCATCTTCTGGGAGATATGCAAATATCTTATGTAGCTTCTGAATGGCAGTACTAAATAAAAAAAAATATTATTAGGTCTTTAAACAAAATAATAACAATGTACACTGATCATAGTCCACAATTGTCCACAATGCCAAAGGATTTGTACAAATACATGAGCCATAAAGTACAAGGGCACTTTACAAATGTTTCGTCTGCCTACTTAGCACATCATTTACACACACACACACACACACACACACACACACAAATTACATGTACATTTTAAATCTCTGTAAAACAGGGTAAAAATCTTGAAATCAAATCCTTCCATATTTGCAGAGCAAATTGTGATTCCTTCTTAAAGAGCGTATATAAGACAGAGACACTCTCACAGTGTACACAGGAGAAAGGATCTCGGGCGAGTTATTTGTGTTCTGAGTTCACTATCTCTGTGTCCTCAGGGTGGAATCGTAGTTACTATCAGACGTCGTTCTGAAGCCCAGTGAGATCAATCCTTATGGGGCTCAATAGTCAATCAGTCTCAGCCTGCAGCATCCTCTCCTCACACGCACACGCACACGCACACACACTCGCACACACGCTCGACCTGTCTCATCGCTCGTCTCGTTCTCCTCAGGCGCTGGGTAAATGAGGTTTTCCCCGGCACTGTATTCAGCAGGGAGTTTCACTCCATTAGTGGAGATGTTCTAATGGGTTCCTCTCAGGCCCGTAGCCGCTCTAACATGTTGCTCTCTCCCCGCCCGTGGCTACCAGCTCCACAGAGGAAGCAGAGCGTCTTTTTTTTCAGCTCTCCGTGCTGTGATTGGTGCAGGTTAAAATGTCCCCCGTGAGCCAATGACATCGTCCTGTTCTGTGTAACATAACAAGCGGTATGGGTTTTGTTGAGAAGGACCTTTAGGGTACGTATATATGCATATATACGTATATGTGTGTGTGTGTGTGTGTGTGTGTGTGTGTGTGTGTGTGTGTGTATATATATATATGTAAAGTGCTTTATAAATAAAATTTATTATTATTATTATTATATATACACACACACACAAATAACCAGCTGCAGATAATGATGTAATGATGTGATGTACAGATGTCTGATGATGAAAATGATAAGGTCTATGGTAAATCCATTTGCAAAGGATTGACAGAAATTCAATCAGCTCAAACCGTGTAAGAAAGAGTTGTAGCATTTTAGTTTATTTTACTTCATTTGATTTTTTGTGAGTTTCAACTCTTAATTCTCTGCTGTGTTTTTTTGTGTGTGTCTGTCATATTTTTTTTAAAGACCATTTATCGAAGTTTACATTTGCACATTTATCAATTTTCATTTTTATGCATTCACCTCCAGAATTTGCACTGGATGCTGCACGTCTGGAAATTACTGAATCGTGATGATACTCACTCTTTCCTCAGTTCAGTTCATTTCAATTTTATATGCATAGCGCTTTTAACAATGGACATTGTCACAAGGCAGCTTTACAGGAAAAATATAAATTGATAATACGATCAAGAATGAAGAAACGATGAAGAAACCTTGAGAGGAACCAGACTCACGAGGGCACATGTCCTCATCTGAGTGACACCGGATAGTGCAATTATAAGTAATTTCTCCTCTATAACTGTGTACTACATGGACAACAAGTGCAACTGTGTAAACAGGAAATTCATTGTAGTTTCCACATGAAGTCTATTTTGTTGAAGGTCACTCAGCTGGTCACTGATGGAGACTTGAGTGCAAAACTGTTTGTGGGAACTGCAGTCCTAAAGCTACAATAGCTATTGTAGTCCTAAGCCATCGTAGCAAAACTGTTCATGTCAATTGCCGTCCAAAGCCATCTTCATGGTTTTTATGTGGTACCATCCACAGTAATCTCATGTGTCTTTAGTCTGTCCATGTGCGGCCATCCTCAGCAGCATTTCCATCCTCAGCAGCATTCCCATCCTCAGCAGCATTCCCATCCTCAGCAGCATTCCCATGAGATGAGAACTCCAACCAGAAGTAGCGCATCAGGATGGATCAGGCAGGTCCGGAGAGCAGAAGGGATCAGGATCACTGGTATCTCTGCAGTAGCATTTGTAATTTCTTGCCAATGAGAGCAGCAGTAGCCAATTGTGGACATCCGTGAGCTCATGTATGCGGACGAGGGTGGATACCGCTTTCCTTCAAGCGTGTTACACTGCACTGTGACGCAGAGGTGTGAAAAGAAGTGTTTGGTTGGTTTCACGTGTCTCAGAGGAAGCATGTGTTAGTCTTGGTTAGTAGATGTCATTTGATAGGGGCGAGCTGGTGGGTGGGTGGGTGCGAACTGGCAGGTGATGAAAACCGGGGAGAAAAATGGGTGGGGGAATAAGAGAAAGGCAAAATGAACGCGTTCTATTCCTCATGTGGACAACGTGATCCTCTGTAGACCCTGGTACATTTTGCATACGTTATCAAGTTTGGACATGTTTCTATACACAAAACACTAAACTGAAGCCTTAGTGTGCTTGTGTTTAAACATGTGTGTGTGTAGTTGAGAAGAGGGTGAAGCGCTTCCTGAGAGACGTGGCTGATCAGTGGAGGAGTCTGGCGGTGGAGGTGCGCAGCGTCAGGTCCATGCTGGAGGAGGTGCAGGGGAACTGGGAGAAGTACAGCAGCTGTGTGGCGTCTCTGCAGGCCTGGCTGGAGGACGCTGAACGCGCACTGAGACAGCCAGAGAACACTAAACGAGTGAGTGACACCACGCACGGTGTGTATGAGGAGTGGAGATATATACATATTACGTAAGCCCCGCCCTTCAGTAGTTAATTAATTAATTTAGTGGATAAGCAAGCAATAAAACACTGGGGGGTGTGCAGTTGTAGGAAAATAATCAGCAATGGAGTGGTGTGGTGCGTTCAAGTCGTGTCGGAAAGATCGTGTTAACAAAAAAAAAAAAAACGCAGCTTGTCATTTCGCCAAAAAAACTGCAAAGTGTAAACAACTCTGTCCTGAAGATGTCATAAAACTTAAAGTTACAGCTTTACTTCTGCCTCTTACAAAGCGCTGGCATGTTTTTTTATTTATTTATTTATTTATTTATTTATTTATTTATTTATTTATTTTGTGGAGCGTCTTCCATACAAGTCCATGTGCGAGTTGTTACCATAGAAACAATAACATTTTAAAATGAGCGCGTTACGTAATATAAACCCACCTCCTGACCAACGACAATCCAGAATTCGACGATTTCTCACAAAAATAACATGTCGCTAATGTTAAGAAACGGGTTAATGCTATCTACAAAGCTTTAACGTTAGCATACAGGTCTGGAGTCCGTCAAGACGAGCACAACATTTAATTTAATAAAGTTTTCAAAAGACACAAAAATGTCTAGTCAACATTTTCGGCTCGTTTTTTTGTATTCGCTCGATAAAATGCCTTTACGTATTGTCGTGGATTTTGTGTAAAATGTCGGATTATTATTTATCATTTTGTTTAAAAAAAAAAAAAAAAAGGGATGAAAAATTTCCGTTAGAAAAAATGAACACTTGTCTTGGTCACAGACGTACAGTATATTACACAGACACGTGTTATCCTCCTCACACGGGAAGTGTAATTAGTCTGTCTGAGTGTAATCCCAGTTCAGCCGCTTTGCTGAAATCAGGTCAAAACATTTCCCATTGCATGCGTTTACACTTTCTCTCTCTCTCTCTCTCTCTCTCGCTCTCGCTCTCTCGTCTGTAGGAGTTCTTCAGGACTCTTCCACACTGGATGGAGAATCACGCCAGCATGAACGCTGCAGGAAATTTCCTCATAGAGACGTGTGATGAAACGGTGGCTCGTGACCTGAAGCACCAGCTGCTGCTCCTCAACGGGAGATGGAGAGATTTATTCAGTAAAGCCAAACAGGTGAAAATCCAGCACTCGCTGCTAATTATATTAACTAGTTATTGGACAGGGGACAGGGTAGCGCTTGCGCCTCTCAGCTCCAGGTTCGATCCCGAGCTCTGGTTATCGTCTGTGTGGAGTCTCACACGTTCTCCCTGTGTCTGCTTGGGTCTCCTCCGGGTTCTCCGGTTTCCTCCCACCTCCAAAAAAAGCACGGTGGTGGGTGGATCGGTGACTCTAAATCGCCCCGATGTGTGAACGGGCGAGAATGAGGATGCACTGACGTCCCATCCAGCGTGTACTCTCACCTCACATCCAGTGTTCCCGGGATAGACTCCAGAGCCGCAGCCACCCCGACCAGGATAAAGTGCTTCCTGAAGACGGATGAATAAATAAAGGAATCAGTTATTAAACCATCCATGATGCCTCAAAAGTGTTGGAATGGCTGTAAAATGCGTTATTAATAAAAAAGTACTCCAAATACAGTGAAAAATACAATGTTTCTAAGCAGATTTAATGATCGAATTAACAATTAAGTGTAAAATATAGTTTGAAGAATAAATAAATTGCTGTATGTGTTGCATATATTTGTCATTGTCAACTATTCAGATTGGGGGGAGCCAATACTTATGAAAGCAATACAAATCTGTATATTAATTAGAGTTTCATTGGAGGTAGAGGATTTTTGGATGCGAGTTACACATCATGTCTTCTTAATACAGCTTCACATGAATGGTCCAAGATGGAGCGAAATAACCGCTTTCTGTCTCCCCAGTACGCTCGTGTTCACGAGGCTCAGACTCACAGCGAGACGGAGCTGCAGGACGCCGTCAAGGTGCTCCGAGACTTTTTAGAAACTTCAACAGCCAAACTCACCTCACCTGTCCAGGTGTCGCTGCCGGACTTCAGAACGTTTGTGAGGAATGTTCAGGTAGAGATGAAGCCTCCTGAATTTAAGACAATACGACTGTTTATCATAGTTGACTAAAGGTTTGATTGACTTTATAATGTGTTTCAAATGTGTCAAATGTGCCTAGTATTTCCTAATTTATGATGGCAGTAAGCCAAATATAAAAGGAAGGATCATAAAACCTATTTCTAGACATTTTCAGTTATTTCAAGCATGAAATAGTTTTGTTCTGTTGGAAGATTATCTCATCTTACAAAAGAATAAGAAAATCTAAAGCTTGAAATGACTCAGAAAAGTCTAGAAATAAGATTAATAATCTATATAATCTTATATTTGGTTTACTGTAATCTTATAATAGGAAATACTAGATACAGTTGACTATATTCAAGATATTTTCACTTGAAACGTAAATTCGGAACTTTGTACGTAAAAAAGCTCACGTAAAATCGGACCTTTGCTGCATTCATGGCCCTTTCAACAACCATGACCCAAGACTTTGTTGGTCTGTTATGAAGGAGATCAAGCACAGGCTTCCAGCGATGGAGGTGAGATATAAAACGGCTGCTCGCACGGCTCAGCTCTGGACCAGAGACGCCAGCAGTGGGGATGGAAAGCAAGTCCTCGCTACTATGGCGTCCCTTAAAGGCCAGCTATACAAGGTATACATCTACAAGCTTATTCTTCTTCTCAGCATTCAAACATGCCAACTGTTAAGACAGATCATTTCTCTCAAAGCCGCCTTTAACACCTCGACTGTGCCGTACTTGGCCGTAGGCAGTGGTCTGACGCGTGGTGTGTGTGTGTGTGTGATGTGTGTGTGCTGTTTCAGATGAAGGAGAAATGTCCACTGGTGCTGAGAGAGTGTCACACCGTGCTTCCTGTGTTAGAAGAGCTGGAGGGACAAATCTCAGCCTTCTATCAGATCGCTGATCATGCAGGTCACATCATCACTCAGCAGCACGACCAGCATAAAAACCAGGTGAGGACACGTGGCAAACACACCAGTGGTGCTGAAGAGCTTCACGGGGTCAACAGTCCAGAGTAATGGAGAGTGTGGGAAAGAGGTAAAGAAGCGAGTGCAGGCAGGTTGGAACGGGTGGA